>PVKZ01003321.1:0-141594 GCA_004027375.1 Macroglossus sobrinus | reverse complement strand
TATCCTGGTCTCTGCTCTGCTGACGCCCTGGAATAGCCTCCCTTCACCTCCCTATAGGAGTGAAGTTCAGAATCTTTCACATGGCTCTCAAGGTCCAGAATGAGAATCTACCACCCTTGCCTGTCTCATCATCCCAACTTCCAGCATTCCCTCTGATCCCCCACCACCCCTTCACTAACATTCCTAAAATTCAACATGCTGTTTCTCCCCTCCACACTCTGGTAAGGACAGACCCTTCTGCCTCTCTCCTACTGCCCTCTCCTCCATAACTCTAAATCATGTTCAAAATTCTGTTCAGGTTTAACCCTCTCTAACAAGCCTTTTCTTCACTATCGCCCAGCTAGGTCCTTTACTCACTCCGTGATGGCACTTATCACACTGGATTACAATTGTCACTTTACTTGTCTGTCTCTTCTTCTGGGCTATATGCTTCCTATCGGCAAGTCCCCTGGTACATCTAAATTCCTCACTGTTCAGAACAGTGCTATATACAGAGCAAGTAATCAGTAATTATATATTAAATAAATGAATGAATATCCTGATTATCATCTTCACCTTATAATGAATTCAGTATGTTCTCATGATAAAATGCTGTGTTTTTGCAAACAGCATGATTGCAAAAGTTAAATAAACTTGAACATTGTCATTAACTCATTAGAGCCACCCCCAGTCTCCCTCTTTCGGGGATGGTAAAGATGGCTTCACCACCTCCATGGGACCACATCCCCCCACAGGGGAATCAGCTCATCCAGCTGATTGGAAACGGGCAAACAAACACTGTGGTAAAGGTCCGAACAGGCCTTCTCACTGTGGATGAGAACATAATGGATTTTTCACACAGCTTTTCCAAAAACAGAAAGGAGTCTGCTCCAAAGTCTGCAAAAAAAGAGTTCCTGTAACATTTCCTTTTGGGGGAAATTTTCCAATTCAGTGGGCCCCAGGCTACTGAATGGGAACCATTTTCCCACTCTTCTCCCTAACACACACACCCTCTCTCTATCCCCCCGCCCCACTTCTCAAAAGCAGATGTTTGAAGACTTTCTGAAATCAAGGGTTGACTCAAAGGAAAGTTGTATTTCATAAGCCATTTCAAGAGAAAGAGACAATGAGCTTGGTAAAGGTCAAGAAAGAAGATGAAAAAAGGCAGAACACAGGGTGGTCCAGATGCCCAGCCTCTTCCCACATTGTGACACACAGCTGTTTGGGAGAAGTTTTGCAAATGAGATCCTAAAATACACCCCAGCGTCAAGGAACATTCTTTCTATCATGATGAAGCACAGAACAATACGTGTCCTATGGTAAGTGCCTGTGGAAGTAGCCCAAGATATTTAACACTGTGACTCCTCGGTTACATCACAGTTGAGCTTTCCTAATATTTTATTTTTTATATGTAAAACAAGCCTTGGGTGAATATTGTATTCCTTGGGTAGAGAAGAGAAGAATTCTAAGGATTCAATCAAATTTATTTTGTTTCCTCCCTTTTCAGGGAATGGTTATGTCATGCTTGCGAAGCCGACAGAGTTAGATGAAGATGTATTTTTAAGGCCTCCAGAAGCTTAATATCTAGGAACGTTCATTTGCTCATTTTTAATATGGAACTAGTTATATCTGCCCCCAGTCAATCTGAGAAGAATCTATGAAATAGGATTTGTAAGATAGTTATCCCAATGCATGGTATGTATGTAGGCTCATGGTAAATGTCACTCATCTTATAATCTCATTAGAGAGGCATATATGGACGCAACTATTTAAAATCCAAGACAAAGAGTGTAATCAAGGACTAGAGATACAAGTAAAATATAGAGAGGCATTCTGAGTTAAATATTGAGAAATGAACAGGTGGCATTTGGATTGAACATTAGAAGATGAAATGGCATTTTGGATAAGATGAGAAGGCTATTTTCCCAGAAGTCTGTGTAATTGAAGTGTATCGCTTGAGTGTGAAAAGAAACACTTCCTGGCTCAGTTAGTTACTGTTGTGTCATTTGTTAACATTATCAAATCTTTTCCATGTGGCTCTGCTTCCTATTCAAAAATAGATTAAAATGAGAAACGGAGATTCTAATTCCCAGCGCATTCTCGTAATTTGTCTCTTCCACAAATACTAATAGCTAGAGGGTGTTAAGTCTCTGTATAGTGACTACTCAGTGACTCATTCTTCTTCTCTGGAGAATGGAAATTGCCATGAGTTTCTTGGGAATGGAAGGAGGAAGGACATAATTTTATCAAAGAGATTCTGGGGAAAAGAGAATGATACCCAACTAGGTAGAGAACCAGTGTCCTCTCAGGCACACAGTTTTGCTACAACAGACAAGAATGTGCAGCAGAGATTGGATGTGAACTACTGCTGCAAGCACACATGACTAGAGGAAGTCCCTAACCCAGTGATAGGCACACAGGGGTGTTGATGGTACCCAAATCACTGCTGACAAGCCCCGAGTTCTCACCAAGGCCATCCATGGGCAGGTATTGTGTGCTGTGAAACTCTCTGTTCTCAAGTGGGCATTATCATTTTGAGAATGTCTGAAAAGCTGAATAAATGCATGCTCCTCAGGTGAGTACACAGTACCCATCATGATCTAGTCCGGTCATATTTTACTCTATCTGATCCTTTCCCCACCCCTCCTGAACTGCTCCTGTATGCTCTTCAATGCCTCCTTGCCTTTGACACGCTGTGTCTTCCACTGGAACATCCTTCCCCAAATGCTTTACTTTGAGGATGTTTCAAAACTCAGTGTATAGATAAATCAACTAATCCTCCCTCTAGCCTAGGTTAGATGACTCTCAAATAACATGTACCTAACTCAGTCATGGAACTTATGCTGTTGGATTATAATAGCCCTGTTCCTCCTCTCTTTTTCACATTTGACTATAAGCTCTTCAAGCGCAGAGACTAGCTATGTAGGTCCCCTCTGCCTAGCATTGTAGATAGTCTGCTCAAATAAATGTCATGGAACAAATTAATCAATGAATTATTTACAATATGAGCAGATTCACACGGAACAGAGGAAGAGGGCCCACAGACTCTTATTCCCAAAGAGTTCTATTTTCACCCTACAAATTGGTTGACCTAGTCTAATCCCCAGGAGAGTATTGTTTACCACTTTGTTTCTAGCCCATCATTGTCACCAGGAGGGAGATCTGTATGCAGAAAGAATTAGTTTTTGATTGAAAGGTGAGATCCAAGGAACAGAGCAAGATCTGTTATGTACCAAAATTTCCCCCAATTCCTGACCAGCTCTTTCAAATTTAAGAACAAACCCCAGAGATCTCCATGGTGGCAGAGACTTCTAGCTATTCATAAAACTTATTTTTACACCTTTCTAAAACACATAGATAAACTATATTTCCCAGATTTCCTTTCAATTAAATGTGGTCATGTTCTAGCCAATGAAATGTCACTACTGTGTCTGGTCCATAATCCCACCCATGCAGTTCTCCTTGCTCTTCGCACTTCTGCAGATTTACTGGTAAACCAAACCTCCAGGGAAGCCAAGATGATAGAGCCATCAGATGGAAAGATTCTTCTATTATTGCTTGAAAGAGAGCCAACCCCTTGAGCAAGATATAAATTTCCATTTTGTGAAGCCACTGAAAATGTCTGTGTTTTTTCTATTACAGTAACTATCGTTACCCTAATAACTATATTCTCTACTTGCACATGTGTCACCCTTGATCTCATGCCACTATTCATCAGCCACTGGAGCTTGAGATAGAAGTCAGTAGCAGCATGGCCAGGTGAGAAACGCATGCTCGGGTGGGAAATGGGCAGCACTAGGAACTAATTTCACCTGTTCCTCTCATTTGGTAACGAGCAATGCCAACAGAGAAGTCCTAGATCCTCCCATTCTTCCTCAGTGTCAGGGGGATCTTGGATCAGGCATGCTTTTTGTCGTGAGCTCTCTCCTCACTAGCGAGAGGCATCGAGCTTACTAGATAAGACACAGACCTCAAGGGAAGTGAGACCTGCATTGGAATTTGGCTTTGCCACTTAGCAGCTCTGGCCCTGGGGTGAGCCAGCTTTGCTCACTCTCTATTATATCAAACACATACACACTATTTGGAATATTAGAACCACTCAATAATTCGTTCCCATTCTTACTCCTTCATATGAAACACAAATACCTTCAAAATTTCTATCATTTGTATATTTCTTTTTAAAAAATATATGATCAGCACAAAAAATACACAAACGGAAATATCAGTTCCTGCCCTCAGAAGAGGCTGCTAACATCCTTTTGGCTTTTTCTATTTCTCTGCCTTCCTCCTTTCAATAGACAGAAATGAGAACAAAGCCCTCTCCCCGCCTGTCTTGGGATCCGTTTTGTGTTCTGGAAGGTGAAAGGTCAACCCAGAGAGCACCAGGCAGTGGAGGATCCCTCAGAGCCAGAGCTGCTGTCTAAGTAATAGGATCTGACCACAGAGAATGTGACTAAGTGAAATCCCATCTGCTGCAAGGTTTCCCTGTATTCCCAGGAGGGACCGGAGCAGGATATGAGGCGGCGGCGGCGAGGTGAGGGTCTACACGGAAATGGTGAGCTCCCTCATGTGTAATGTGTCTCACCGCAGGCCTGCGTGGGTCTCCCCCAGCATGACATCATCCTGGGGCTCACCCGAGCTCAGGTCCACACACACTGCTCCCTCCATGCATCAGGGGACTTGGGCTGTGCATGTGTGTGAGCATGCATGAGCATGGTGTGTGTGTGTGTGTGTGTGTGTGTGTGTGTGCGCGCGCTACTGGAGGGTATAAACCAGGGTTTCTCAGTATCAGCACTATCTGTGCTGGATGAACCTTTGTTATGGAAGGGCTGTCCTGTGTGTTGCAGGAAATCCCACAGCATCCCTGTCCTCTACCCACTAGTTGCCAGTACTACTTCCTCTCCAAAAATGTCTCCAGTCATTTCCAAATGCTCCTGGGGGGCAAAAACTTCCCCAGTTAAGAACCCATTGGCATAAACTAAAGAGTGAAACAAATCAGACCCCTTTGTATTAAAGGCAAGGGGAAAGAATTCAGGTCAAAAATAAAACACAGTAAGTATTCCAACACCATCTCTAGTTTTAGAAATGAATTAAAAGCTGTGGAGGTAGATTCATTTGATAATTCAGATAAAATTTGTTTAATAAAGAGGAAAGTTTAGAACTAATAATAATTGCCAACTATTTAGCACTTTCTGTCCTAAGTATGCACGATACTAAGCACTTTATCTCACTGATTCCTAACACCAGCCTTGAATGGAGGTGTTCTTATTCTCATTTCACAGATGAAATACTGAGGCTCAGGGAGGTGAATAGTCTTGCCCAGGAGCATGCAGCTTGTACATAACTGAGCTGGGATTTGAACTCGAGTCTGCATGAGTTAAAGTCCAAACTCAGAGCCACTGGGTTATCTTAGTTCATTATTTGGAGTCTGTATGCAACACATAAAAATTTCAAAGTCTGTGACTTAAACCAATGAATATTTAATGAGAATTACGTTCAGCATCAGCCCAGACAGAAGGTGGGTGGATGTGAGGGGAAAAATCAGACTTTCCATGCCTTTACTTAAATAAGACTAACCCACATTTTTAAAATCAACATGAGATAGTAAGTACACAATTAACCCCTAAATTGGTGGTATGTGTTAAAGGCAGATAAAGTAAAGAGTATTCTGAAGAGCAAGAATATGTTTAAATGCCTGCATTTCTAATCATCCATTCCTGAATGGGGTGGCCCATATCCCATAAGGCTTTTTGGTGAGGAGTTGGAGTTGAATGCATGTACTTGGCATTGGATGATTCTGGGTTCTAATCACAGCTCTGACACTTACCAACTATGTGGCTTTGGGCAAAGCACTTCATAGTTGCGAGCCTCAGCTAACTCTTTAGCAGAATAGATATTGAAACACTCACCAGGTATTGGTAACCAGTGTAGAGTATCTCATAGCTACTTGACTTTTCTCATGCTCATACTCATACTCATCACTGTTTGTAATTATATGCTTATTTGTGTATCTATTTGTTTAATGAATATCTCATCCATAAGTCTGAAAGTTCTATGAGAGTGGGGACTGTGCCTATTTTATTCATTGCCTTTTCAGCACCTGACATAGTAGGCACATAGTAGAAACTCATTTAAAATACGTTGAGAGACTATAAAATGATAATGAGCTCTTTCTCTCTGCATTTTTCTAAGGCAATGAGTTTCTTGACACTGAAAGTATTCAAACAATGGAAAAAAACAGATTCTCTATCCCTCTGCAACTCTATCATATAGATCGCTCTTATAGTGACTTTCACTACAGCACATATCACATTGTTTTGCAATTACGTGTTTCTGTGCCTATCTCCCCCATAGGTCTAAAACTCCTTCAGTGCTGATGAATCACTTTATAACCCCTGTGACTTGATCCCATCACTCACCTACCCAACTCCCCACAGTCCCATTGTATGTCTGTTATGTTAGTTCTGCCCAGAGTCATGAGTGTTACAGTGTGATTTTTTTGGTCTAAGTTGCTATCTTATATATTAGGCAGTTGTCATCATTCCCATGTCCCTACATACTTACTAAATAAGCATTATTTACATGCAGCACTATTGACATTTAGGCCAACTAATTCTTTGTAATGGGAGACTATCCTATGCACCATGGATTTTTAGCAGCTCTGCTCACTTAATGCCAGAAGCATCCCTCAAATGGTGATGGCCAAAATGGAGAGATATTACCAAATATTATCTGGAGGGTAAAATTACCCTTGATCGAGAACTACTGCCCTAGAAGTAAGTCCAAGTGGAAAGAGACTGTGTCTGTCATATTTGCAACTGTGCTCCCAGTATCTGCTAGTCCAAAGACTGTGCATTCCATCCATGCATAGAATGAAGAAATAGTTGAGTTTGTCAATGAAAATATTACTGTGCTCTTTTTCTTTCTTCCCCCCTGTTTTTTCAACAGAGAAAGTGAAGCAGTAAAATATACTCTTTAGAGAAATAAGGTGAACAGGATGCTGCACAAAATGAAAAGAGCTCTGGATTCTAATCCCGCATCTCAGTTCTAATGCCTCAGTTTGAGGTTAATAAGAGTGTCTATCTATAGGTTAATTATGAAGATTAAATGAAGTTAATATGTGTAATACACTAAAAAGGGTATTCGATACACTGAAAATGCTCAATAAAAATCAGCAATCACAATTTATAGCAGATCCCCAGTGGCAGAAGTAAAAATTCTCTCCCCTATGAAGGGCCCTTAGAAAGCAGCCAACCACTCACACACTTGCCTAGGTGTGGACTCACGTACACCACGCCTTTTATCTGTGTTTTCTGTTCTTCTCTCTGCCCCTCCAGTGGCCTGAATTTGTACTATGACAGTCACCACCTGGTGACATATTGATTGGGCATCTTCCTGCTCTACTTAGATTCTACACATAGCTTTGATATCAATAGAATACTCACAGATGGGAGAAAAGAATCTATTGTCAAACCATTGTTCCCAGAACTACAAGACCAGGCTACCTCACAAAGACTCTCCTCCATACCAACCTGGCAGGTCTTTCTACTGCAAGAGAGACAGATGGCCAAGCCATTTTATATTTAGCCAAGGTCTGATCTGGAGTTTATCTTTGTCGCAGCTTTGGTGAAGAACTTAGAATTTACTAACGTAAACAAATATGTAAGTGCCATTTACATAGGTCAAACGTAGTTGAAAACCAGCAATTTCATATAAATCACCTATTAGGTTAACTGTGTAAACAAAATTGCAACTTGCTAAGGAGCTAAAGTACTTCCACTTCCTTTAAAAACAACCATTTCCGACTAATTTCTGCTCATTAAACCAGGATCCCAGAAGAGCTCTCACTGGCAATACTACACAAGCTTACAGGAGTTACTAGCAGAATATACTTCAAAGTGAGCAGCCCTCAGCTCATCTTCTACAATGCAGCTGTCTCACTGATTCATCTGGCCCCCACCCCCTCCTGTCCATGGGGATTATCAAGGCTTCACCGTAATTTCCTTATAAAGTATTTTCACCGTGGGGAAATCTTCTATCATCTGCCTTAAACCATGAGTCATGTATCTATACTCACTCCCCATATACCATTCATCTGCAAGTCAAGTCCAATCCTGGCGTGGGCAGGTGTTCCAAAGAATTAAGGAAGTTTTTTAACTTCCCCTACAGAGGCCTTTCTCTGAGACAGTGTCTGAAAGACTTGCTTGGTGTCTCTCTGTGGGGCTTCTTCCATGTCCAAAAACCACAGCTTTATCTGATGAGATCACAGAACATAAAAAGGAAACTGAAGAAAAGCTGAAAAGGAAGATGGAACTTGTGGATCTTGCACAGAAGCAGTGAGGAGTGGGGGCCTTGGCACGTGCTCTTCTTGGTCACCTTTTTGTCTCTTCTGTCTAAGCACAAAAGCCCAATCTGTGGGAAACTTTGAAGCAATCAGCTCTGCTTTTTGTGACTCTCACATCTAGAGAAGTTATTCCTCCATGAGGAACACTGTTCCAAGAATAAGCAGATCTGGATTTTAGCCCCAGCTGACCATTTTCAGTGGGTGGGCAAAGTGAGCAACAGCTCTGAGCCTCCTTTTCTTATCTCTCGTTTGAGCACAATGAGCAATTAGCTTTTTTCACTTGACAAAGTATGCTGTGGATGAATTCTCAGAATTATAGATGAGCAGTTACTCAGATAAGATGGACACTTATTAGGGTCAGGCTGACTCCAAAATGATACGGATGTATTGTTTAAGTCCAGTTTTACTCCTCATTCTGGGCTATATCTCTCAACACTGCAAAGCTCCCACATCAAGAGGCCACTTCAAAAGTGTCAGACTAATAGTGGAGGTGCAGCTCCCTCTGAGTTCTCTTTCTTTCCCTGTCTTCCAGCCAATACCTAAAAAATCATATTAAACAAACTGCAACAGGAAGATATCTGGAAATCTAATGAAATAAAATTACCATTTTTAAGGTCCTGTTATACACAAGAAAGACAGACAACATCCCATTTTTAACCTGTGTTAATTTCCTGTGACTGATGTAACACATTACTACAAATTCAGTGGCTTAAAACAGCAGAAATTTATTCTCTTACCTTTCTGGAGGGCAGAGTCTGAGATGAGATTTATTGAACCAAAATCAAGTTGTCCATAGGGCTGGTTCCTTCTGAAGACTTGAGAGAAGAATCTGTTCTTTGCCTCTTTCAACTTCTAGTAACTGCCAGCATTCCTTGGCTTGTGGCCACATTTCTTCAATCTCTGTTTCCTAGTCACAGCACTTTCTCCTCTCCTATAGTCGACTCTCCCTCTGCCTCCTTCTTATAAGTTCCCTTGTGCTTGTATCCAGGATAAGCTTCTCACATCACAAACCTTCACTTAATCACGTCTAAAAAATCCCTTTTGCCATATAAGGTATTCACAGGTTCTGGGAAATTAGGCTGTGGCTAGCTAGGGGGCGGCGGGCGGGGGAGGGCGGGCAGGAGGTGTTATTCAGTCTACCATAGTCCTGTCAACTCTATGAAGTGCATATCCTCGCTTTAGTTTTATAGACAATAACACAGATGGGGCTCAAGGAGTGAAGAAATTTGAAACATGTCACACACTTATAAATGGCATTGCTGAAATTAAACCCAAGTCTGTCTAGTTTCAAATCATAGGCTTCTTCTATTATACCATTGTACCCCATAAGACTATATATGGTTTCTGCAGTGGAAACTAAAGAGCCCAATATTTTACAGGAGACTTTCTGCAAAACCATGTACTGGCCATGCAACTTTAAACAAGTCACTTGACCTCTCCTCACCTCAGTTTGCTCACCTTTAATATGGGCATAGCCTAGAGTATGAGGACTGAAATAATTTTAATGCTCTGTAATGTTATTAGCAATTATAAGTGGTATATTCACCACCACTCCTACTAGTGAAAGACTGTGGGGTAAGGAAGAAATAGCAAAGCCAGCTCAGGACCAAAGCCAGCCCAGAAGTACTTTTCAGGGAGAAAAGTGATCCTCGTGTCTCTATGTACCAGGCCATCAACCTCTAAGCCCTGCTGGAGGAGCTTCCAGCTATGGGGCAAGTGTTACTATCCAGCTGACTGAATAAGGGAGGGATTTTGAGCATCGCCTGAAGAAAAGGAATATATAAGAACTTGAAAAACAGGGAGAACAGGGCTCTTAAAGTCCACCATTGAACATACAGGCAAATGTAGTTCCACTTTTCAAAGGGGATTAATACATTTTCTCTAAAATAAATAATCTCTCAGACCAACACTAAACATCCCCTTAGGAAAATACACATTTCAATAAACTTGTGTCAGTGTGTGTGTGTGTGTATGTGTGCGCGCGTGCGTGTGTGTGTGTGTGTGTGTGTGTGTGTGTGTGTGTGTTTTGCATCAGGTGCACACAAGAATGGAAGGGAGATTTATGAAGAGTGTTTGAGTAAATAGAGTAACCAGTACACTCAGTTTGGTCCATCTGGGAATGTCATGGCCTGTAACAAAAGAAGCTATATATTTGCTTATACATTTTTTATTAACCCTTATTATTTTGGGGAGCATATTTCTGGAACATATTTGAGATTATCTCCTTCCCATCAATTAAACATGAGAAAATAAATGCCCAGAGTAAAACAAATAACTTGCCTATAATAGCCAGTAGCCACCATATGGAGATTACTTAGTATGTGGCAGGCATAAACATTTGACTAAGTGTATTACCTTTAATCCTGAGAATACTCCAAGAAGTGCTAATGCACGCATTTTACAAGTGAAATGGGACTGATAACAGAAAAGGTAAGTAATTTGCCTAAACCCTCACCCCTTTTCATAACTACTTGGTAATTGAATTAGAATGGGAACCAAACCTACATCAGATCCATTCATATTCCAGCATTAGAGATGTGGACTTTTCCCTGAGGCCATAGCACCCAAAGAAACAACCCAAGTCCTCTTGCCTCATTAGATCATTATGCACAAACTCCACAATCACTCATGGGGGTCTGAGTACAAAAATGTCATCTTTGCCTTTGGGTAATTGTTGAATTAAATATGTGAGAAAGCACCCCTAATAACAGGAAGTTGGAACTGGAGTCTACAACCTGGGTTTGAGTGCTCTTGCCACCATTTATGAATCATATCTCTTGGACAATGCACTTAGGCTCTCTATACCTCACAAGCCCATCTGAAAAAATGGAAATAATAATAATATCCACCCAACTCAATGCTTGCAAACTACTTACATAGTGTCTATGTCACAGGAACTACTGAATGTGAGCCACTGCTATCTATCATTGTCCACGAGAGAAATCTAAGAAAAACAAAGGAGAGAAATCAGGAAAAGGGGCAAATTATACTTCTTCACAAGTATCCAACTCAGCTGTGGCAAATCAGTCAAAGAAATTTAATCTGTATTGGCTTCAAAGCTGTGTGTTTTCCTCTGTGACCTGCATTAAACCCAAGATGGTTTGAGTCACTTATATTCATCACTGCAGACAAGTGAAAATGACCAAAACCATTTCCCCAGCCCTCTGTAGGAAATATATAGCTCCAGAGCTTCTAACAGCATTGGTCAAGCTAGTCTTTTGAACTCTTCCTCTTCTTCTTTGACATCTAGATAGGATGAAGTCTTTAGAAAGTTTTAGCAGACAAGACAGCACCAGGTGGCTTCAACTTAATTCTTTCCCCTGTCACCCTTGCAGAGCCCAGAAATACTTTAAACAGAAGCTGGGACTCATGCCTTCATAAGCACAGTAGAGCAAGGCAAAGTGTGAGCTTTCAGCTGAAATTAGGGGTCGGGGAGAATCATCATTTACCATTTAAAAAATCTACATAGAGCATCAAGTTTACTGAGTACTTTCTCTCCTACTCTCCTGCTTGGCCGTCATGCCATTCCTGGGCAGCACTTGACAGGGATTCTTATCTGTCTCACTAAAAGAAATCTGAATTTCAGAGAAGAAACATGACCTTCTCAAAGTAATTTACCTTTTAAATGGTCAAACTGATTAAACCCAAAACTACTCGTGCCAATTTTACGCCTTTTCCACCTTTTCCATCACTCAGCCAGTTGGTCGGTCAGTCAGTTCATGGGAACATTAATTGACTCCCAAGTGTTTGGGGATAGAAAGCAAAGAGCTTGTCCTCAAGAAGCTCCCACAGTCCAGTTGGAACATGAATGAGTAAACAGTGACAACGATAGAGACTCTCATCATCTAATAAATCATTTCAAGAAAGTTTTATTGTTTACCTCCAAAATCTACCATAGATCTATGAAATTTTAAAACCATGATATGCAGAAATGACGTTCAAAATAATTAACAAGTGGCAAAGCATAGGCACCAGTCATTAACAGATGCTGATTACAAATACAGCAGATGCCTACCCTCAAAAGTGTTCATGGTCTAAGGGGTAAACAGGCAATTTATGCAATGCACTAAAAATAAAAAATAAAAGTTTGGATAAGCATGGAGAAGGGGCCCTTCTCCCTGAATACAAGATCACAGAAATGTAGAAGTACTATGAAATAAATCTTGAAAAATAATATAGGAATTTGCCATGCGGGTAAAGTGGGAGGAGGGTTATTTTAAGGACAGGGTATTGAATGTGCAAAGGCTCAGAGGCCTCTGAATTATGTCTTTGAATTTTTTACCTAAAATGTTTAAGTTGCTAAGATCCTTAGGGATTGGGTAACCATGACATTGAGAGTCAGTGGAGGGAAGGGATTTGAGCGAAGTCACACAGTATGCTGATGCAGCATCATGACTCATACCCACTCTAAACCTAAGCTCTTGTCACTCCACTGACCAGAAAACCACTCATTGGTTAATCATGCAGCTGGTGTGCACTGTTCCTCAGGCAGGGAACCTCTCTCTCCTAGATCTCGCTACTCATTCAGTGACCAATAATGTCTTCGAGGTTTTTTGTCCTTGTTGTCCAAGAAAAAGTGAGAAGAGATGGAGAAGAAGAGCACTGAACAAAGACTTGCAGACATCAGGTTAGGGAACATTGAGTCAAAAAACTGCATCTAATTAAATGACTAGCTCATCGCTTTGGACCAGAGCTCTTTCGTTTCTTTGGGAGAGATCTCTAGAAAATACAGCCACATGGGACTTTTGAATGAGAGTTAGCACAAGATGACTTCCAAGAAGAAGAGGAGGAGGTTGGGAACAGTGAGAGAGTGGGTAAGCAGGACGGGGAAAGAAGGGGTCCCATGGGAAGTGGGTGACAAACTTCTCAAAGAAATGGACACTTGGCTTCCTCAGATTGTGCTAATCCTCACCAATAGGCCATTCATTGGCTGATCTAGCTGTGAAAAGAATGTATTACATTTAACACACCTTTAAGGAAATGAGAATGATCTCACCTGAGGTGAACCCCAACATTCCCTCTAGCCTCCAAACCACAGCCTCCACCAGCAACTTGTGGATGATGATTGCAAACAAGCAACAACAAAATCAGTCTTTGGCTGAGAACTCTGTGCAGAGGTGGTGTTTACAAGCATTTACTTTGCCTTGTCACGTGGAAAAAATAGTGATTACAGTACTGAGAAGAATGAAATGGTAAGAGATTGGAAGACAAGATGCACGGCCTCTGCCAAACAGAAGGATGACTGGTTATAAACCCCAGACTGTGATGGCCATCTGATGGTGGTCTTGGGTGAGTCATTTCTCCTCTCTGGGTTCTCTTTCCTCATCTGTGCAATGGATGTGCTGGATACAATTATCTAATTTCCTTCTTATGTTCTATAGGTAAAAAATAAAGGATTCAATTATAAAGCACAGCATGTCAAACAATTGCTTGTTCTTTCATTCATTCAACAAACATTCATGATACCCAAGGCTCATTGCTAGGCACAGAAAGAGCAGGCATGGTCACTGCCCTCTGGAAGCCAAGAAAGTAGAAAGAAAAATGAGACATACATATGCGTAACTATACCATGTAGAGGCAATAAATATCCTAACAGAATTACAAAATGCTGTGGTGCATGAAAGCTTTACTTATGGAAAAAATCTAGGAAGCTCCATGGTTAAATTAGATCCGAATGGGATGATAAGGGATGTGAGGAAGTGGGGGTGAGGATTCCACATAGAGTACAACATTAGCAAAGTTCTAGGTATTAGAGAACACATGACAGATGCAGACCCATTTGCTTGGAACAGAGGCTGCAAATGGTCCAGGGACAGGTAGAAACAAGTCCTTGTCTAAGCTCCCCTTACTCAAAATCCAAGATATGATTTAAGATGCCATATAGGTTGGAAGAAAACTCTTTTTACCAGTAGCCTATTTCAAAGATACATAAATAAATCTAGTCATCTGTTATGTTATTGAAATATACTTCTATGATAGTTAACTTCATGCTTAGTAAATATTCTTGTTTGTTTGCTCCACTGGCCTGTATCCAGCCACAGGGGCCAGCCTGGTCATAGTTGGCTTTGTTTTCCTTGTCATTGGCACTTGTAGAAGGCCCTAATCAGTGATTGTGGGTTACTACAGGGGGTGTCGGGTGTGGAATATTCCCGAAAGAAGCCGTATTTATCTCCCAGTTTTCCAGTGTACTCTCTTGTCTCATTCAAAATGCATAGGAATGTAAATATATATTCATTACATATTATGTGTAAATGTAGTTTATATGCCATGTGGCATGAATTGTATACTCTTATAATATTTTATTCCCTAACCCAGAAGATAAATTTGGTGGACTTTGAAAAGCCAAGAGGCATGGAAGCATTCACTACTGGTTGAAAGATGTGGCCTCGTGCCACTGCAGTATGCTTTGGCTAAAACACAGAATTGAAACCTTATAAAACAACTAACATTTGAATTGGCCAAAATGGTTCAAAAGTTCAAAGGAGCTGTTTTATGACATGACTATTTATGGGCTTTCTTGCTGTCTGGGGTGGTCACTCAAACAGAGAACCCTAGGATACCAGAGCCAGAGCAGCCATATGGATGGCCCAATCTCGTTCCATTATTTCCATATAACAAGTGTGAGGATGATATCATTCAGTGTTGAAAACAGGTGGATAATTGAAATCTCTGTTAGTAGTTAATAAAATAAAAAATCCAAGGGGCTCTGAATTAGCACTACAGAACAAAGAAAACGTATCTTCTCTATTCAAACGTGGCAGTGATTTTTATACAAGCAGTGTTATAATCTAATAGGGCATGAAACATCATTTAAATATCATCTTAGAAACTTCCTGAGCAGTAATGTGTGATCTTAAGAATTATGAAGCCCAGTTTGATAATCTCAGTGCTTCCCAGGTGAATGCCCTTAGTTACATTACTCTCTGAACCTTCATCTGTTTCTTCATCTGTGAAAAGGGGACAGACAGCACTTGTGCCTACCACAGATGGCGGTTGCAAGGATGTAATGAAATAATGTCCATAAAGCGCCTTATACAGCACCTAAGATATAGATTTAACAAAGAGGGCCCAACAGCAGCTGCAGGCTACATGATGTCTCATTTTCTTCCACTATCATAAAGTTACTAAGTGCTATGACAAGCTCAAGCATGGGTGCCGTGCCCTCGCTCCCTCCCCACTCCCTCAAATGCCTGCGTGTGCCCTGAGGATACTCAGTGCATGCTAACCACCAAACTAACAGATGACTCAGAGCTTGGAAAGAATCCACAGCAGGCTGGAGAGCAAAAGCACAGCTTACGTCTCAAAGATTAAGTTGTTATTGGAGGGGAACAGGATTTTGCCACCCCAAAATGTCTCTTTGGCATGATGATATTTTAGGTTGATTATTTTTAAGAAACCAAAGACTCAAGAAAGGTCTTTTTTTTCCTCCCCCTTAACTGCCTAGAATTTAGATAAAGAACCTGGCTCAGGATGAGCACTATCACCAGAGATATCTACAAAGAATATGGGGGCAGGGCTTGGAAACAGAAGTCCTCTCCAGTGTCCCACTGTCTCTGCAGGGCCCAGCAGAACATTTGTTTACCAAACCTTTGTTTTTCTATTTCCACTTGAATTGCCTTCCCCCGCTTTGAAGCCCCACTCCTGCCCTGCTCCCCTCCTTAGTTCTCTATGGCAAATAAACCCAATGCCTGCTCATGTGTGGGCCTCATATTCTTATGGAGCCCCAGACATACAAAATTAAATTTTGTTTTCTCCTGTTAACCCATCTCATGTCAGTTAAATTCTTAGACCAGCCAAACCTTCTAACCTAGAAGGTTAGAGAAAATTTATTTTTCCTCCCTGATATATCCTTTTAGTTTTTTTTTTTTTTTTTTTTTTTTTCTTGGAGCAATCACCTTTCAGCATTGAGAATAAACTTCAGAGAACTTTCTCCAGGAGAGGCAGCTTAGAAGACAGGACCAGGCACAGGGAGGGGGTGAACCGTGTCAAAAAGCTGCTGCTCCCCTACAGAACACTGCTTGCTGGGACAATGAGGCCCCCGGGCAGCTGGGCATAGCTGTCTCCCTCAGGGGAGAAGACAGACTGATCTGTGCTCCCAGCACTGTCCCCACCTGCTGAGAACTAATCCTGGGTTCTCTCTTCTGGCCCAGGGAAACCCAAAATTCCCCAGGCTTTTGAAGGGCTTTATCTTCTCTTTCCAGGAACTGGGCTCAGCCCATGTGCTTTCTCAGAGGTGCCCTGAACAGCTGCTGCCCAGAGCCCAGGCAGCTCGCTGCTGCTCGCATTTCCAGCCTGCGGGAGGTGCAGAGCCAGACCCCGCGGATCCCGCTCCCTCTTCCTCCCCCGGCTTCTGTCTCACAATTAGAAAATCCGTTTGGGGAGCAAAGCAAAAATCACACTTCGCTAACAGCTGCTCTGCGTAGGGGGCTGGAGGAAGGGAAGCAGGAATTCCTCCTTTCGCCATAAATTGTATGCAAATGGGTTCTTTTCCTGGCAGGGAGCAGGGAGTGAGTGCGTCTTTCATGAGCTAACCCCGTTCCTCCGCTGGGAGGGCTGTTCCTTTAATTCGCCAACCGAAAAAGTGGGAAAGGATGTCTGGAGGCGAGGCGTCCCATTTCAGAGGAAGGAGCTCACTATATAAGACAGCCAAAGCTGGCTGCGCTGGCCACAGCCTGCCTACTGTCACACGCTCTCCCGCGCAGACACACACCCGCCTCTCCATACAAAGACAGCTGCTGGTGGGGTGACCCTGGGGGGCCTCGCGCTTGGGAGCCCCGCTGCTGCTCACATTCAGGTACTTAGTCCGTGGAGCTGGTTCATTCAAGGATCTAGGTCTCCCAACTCTAGAAAGGTAAGTCTGTTTTACCTCCATCCCCAAAGATCATTGTGATACACTGTTTTCATTCCTGGTACCAAGTGGGTTGTGTTTTCATAATTATAAAACTTTTGCTTTATCTTCGCCGCTAGCAAAACAAGGTGTTTGTTAGGACCTGGGTGCACCTTGACTGTTTTCTATTTGCCCACTTCTAATCTGATAGGTTTTTGTCTGTTTGTTTCAGTTCTTTGAATAGTTACACATGGAAGGAACTTCTTGTAAAAGTTTTACGTTTTTTCGTTTTTTGGTTTTTTTTTTTTTAATATGCTGTTCTTCAGAGGAAAAGTAAGAATTTTCTCTTCCTGGCTGATTCACCTGTGAATATTTTTGTGAAGTTTAGGGAAGTAGAGTTTGAAAGTAGAGCTTGCTCATAGCCTTACTCTGGGTTGAGAAAGAGGGAGATTATGTTAAAGGATCATCTAGAGAGAAAAATAAAATTTTACATCTAAACAACCCTTACCTTACAAGCTTACAGTTTTGTATCCAGCCCCTCATTCCACATCCACCCTTTGGTCAGATGTGGAAAGGGATGAGGATGGGGACAAGTGAGAGAAGGTGTTTTCTAGGGCCTGAAGAAGAGCTACAGGCAACAAGATGGGAGTGGTGGACACCAGTTTTCATTCTAAGTGTTGGGGAACTCTCTGTGGATACCTCCTGGTTCCCCGATTCTCGGGCTGGGTGCCTGAGCATGTATGGATTGCTTCGAGCTGGTAGATTCCCAGCTCTTTCTAAAATCACCTCTCTCCTCACCTCTTATCACGGAAAGCCCTGAGAAGCAATTTCTCCCTGGGATAGGAGTACTACTTCACTGGGCTGACCGTGAAAAAGCACAGGGGTTCCTTTCTCCCATCAGTGTTATAAGGATTATGATAAAGAGCTCAGGTTTTGAAGCTGGGGATCCCTTTAGTGTCCCCACCACCATCACCACACATGTGACCCTGATGAAAATATATAACCTCTTTGAGCCTCACTTTCCACTTCTCTAAAATGGGCATAGTAAGGTCTCTTGTCGCTATGAAGAGGAAATGAGTGAGTGCTCAGTACCTGGACGTTTGGATAATCATTGTCATTGCCCCAAACTGCCATCACCTTGGATGTTTAAATAGGCACTTAGCCATCCTTGGATTGTTCCTTGTGCGATCCCCACCCGCCTGTCCCCACTCCCTGTCTTTTTATCTTGCCAGCACTGAGGGTGTCTCCCTAGGCTGGCAGGTCAGAGACTTGGCTATATTTTACAAGCAGGAGGTTGTGTTGGCACCGGTTGGGAGAAAAGGGAGCTGCCTGGGGCTGAATATAAATGTCAGGTTCTGATTCCAGAATGCATGAGGGTTGGAATTTGGGCATTTGCAGATTCTAAAGCTGTCAGCTAGAAAGTATGATGCTGCCGGAAGACTCTTTGGAAATGCTTTCCGCCCAAGGGGAGAGCAGGACAGAACCCCACTTGAAGAATGAATGCCTCTTTCTCATGTTTTTGTGGCCTTTTCCCCTCTTTTTATAGAGCTTTCCCATATATGCTTTAGAAATAAAACCTGCTGCCCACCGCAGCCAGCTTTCCAGCTTGTCCTACACGCCCAGCTCAGGACTGGGGAGAGATTTGTTCAGTGCTAAAGAAAGCCATGGAAAGTTTGCTAGCACAGGGTGCGTCTGAGCCCTTTGTACTAGATGTGAGTGTGCTGTGACCCTGTGCTTTGTAGGGAGGAGAAGATGTTTGGGAGAATAAAAGAGTGCATGATATGAATATTCAGATTTGCTCAAAAATTGTGAATTGGATAAAGATTGAAAGGGATGCTGCCAAACTCTACAGTTGTTAAAGGATTTTTTTATGCTTTATTTGAAAAACCTAGCTTCCCTATCTCGTCTTCCACTGTCGCCCCAAGCCCCAAGAAGTTACCAACCTTTTAACATTCAACTTTGTCACTCATATAAAGAAGATGACACTCTTGATCTCATTGGGCTCCTGTGATACTCAAATGAGATAACATATGGCAAACTATTGGCACAGTACCTGGCATAATAAGAGCTCAACAAATGGAGGCTTTTTTTGGTTTTATTGCTTATCAATTTGCAAAGACTTTCCCAAGATTAATGTTCTGAAAGAGTGGTTTTCAAATATTTTAGCAATGAAAATATGTATTAAATGAAACTGAGGGCAAAACCCCAATATATGACAGGTAAATGTGAGGCTGATGGGGTTGAAATGGGGGTGGAGAGTCCAAGACTCACCGTACTGTTCTCTCAGCCACCAAGACATCACCACAAAATCTTGAACACTCAAAACACAGTTAAAAATAATAAAGCCAGGAGGCGTGCATTTGGGTGCAATTCTGTCCTTTGATGAGGCTCTGTGTCCTTCTGAGTCTCTACCTCTAATGGAAGTCAGAGCAATTTTCCAAGTAGTACAGTAGACAGAAATATATGTGGGAAGTTTAAAATGCTTAATGAAGGATGCTTATTTTAATTATTTTTAATAACAGTAGCCAAAATATGGAGAGACTACTCTCTAAGCTATAGGCCTATTGTGTACATCATCTGACTAAATAGCCATGACATATCTCTGAGAAATAGACCATACCTCTCAGACAAAGGCATGGCTTGAAAAGCAGAGAGAATGAGTGAAGTTTCCTGACTTCCAGGATTTAGAGGAATGGAGCCTGTTTCCAGACCCACCTCTTCGTGATCCCCAAATCAGAAGCACATTTCGCCACATACCTGCTGAATGCTGCTGCTTCTTGAACTGCCTTTAGGAGGAATAAACTTTCTGACTAAATCCACCCCTCCAGCCAGACTGTGGCCACCCATAAATACAGCGGTAGCCTGATCATATAACCAGAATGGAATTTAGAAAGGGAATTCAGGCTGACAGAATGAAAAACACATCCCCCTAATTCTACCCTTTCTAATGCTCACAAAGAACTCAGAACACCTACCTATTCTCTCCTCCCCCTAGATTTCCAAAGACATACAGCCATGTTTGCTTATAGAAAAAAAAAGATCCAGTTGGCTTAAAGCATAAGGCTGTCTACACTGAAGTCACTTCAGTTCGAAAAGCAGAAAGTAGGTAATAAACATTTAGTTGACTCAATATGCAATCCTTTTGTGATGATAAAACACAAACACACATACTCCAAATAGTTAATATTGAGGGCTATGTATCACACATGTGATAGAAGGGTTTGCCTATGGTTTCTCATGATTCTCACTCTAGTACTGCAGGTTATGAATTACTAGCTCCATTTTATGGTCAGAAGAATTGAGGCCCAAAGAAGTTGAGTGACTCATCCGAGGGTTTTCCAATAAGTGAGGAGCAGAGTTGTCTTTAAACTCGAACTTTCTGACTAAAACCCCACAATTCCTTTCACTAAGTTGCATTGCCTCCAGAAGTCAGGCTGGGCTGACCTCGTACAGAATCCTGGCCAAGATGGCAGAGAAGCCCCCAACAAGCACTGATGTCTATTGATTTTACAGAAAGGCCTGGCATATGTCATTTGTCATGGTGCTCTGAAAAGGTCAGCTCACGGTGGTGTACTTTGCTGCCTGGAAACAGAAAAGTTCAAATTTCAGCCCCAGGAGAGAGAAGAATGACACTAGCGGTAGCAATTAATCATTATTGCTGATTTTTATCCCAGAAATGTAGGTACACGCTTTGCCATGACAAGGGGGAGCTCTGACTGGGAAAGCAGAACTGTACCTGTGCCTGCACTCTCTCTCTAAAAGCCAGGTGAACTGAGAGCATTTGGTTTTAAAAAAGTTGATTGGGAGATAAAGTCAAATGAGTGTGTCCAGCCTTCAGGCAGTGAACCCCAGGACGATCAGAAAACAGTAGTGGGCTCTGAGCCACAAACTCCTCAGAAGCCTCCAAAATGAGATTAAT
Organism: Macroglossus sobrinus; assembly: GCA_004027375.1. Classification (NCBI taxonomy): domain Eukaryota; kingdom Metazoa; phylum Chordata; class Mammalia; order Chiroptera; family Pteropodidae; genus Macroglossus; species Macroglossus sobrinus. The sequence continues at coordinate 120,525 of PVKZ01003321.1, read as the reverse complement.
GTTGGATAACGTGTCACTTTGAGAAGACTACAGGGAATCTCCTTGAATCCAATGCCAGGCTAGTATGAACACCTTTGATATGTGAGAAACATGAGACAAAGTCTCCTTTCCAAGGAGGAAAATCACCTCGAACTCCAGGCAATAATTCCATGCAAGACAATGGTAATGCTGGCCTCACCTGCCGTAAAGGGGCTTTACAAACCTGTTTTGACGTCTTTGCAGAGGAGAAAAGTCTGTGTGACTACCTGAATGTAACCCTGGTGAGACAGATTTTTTTTTTTCAGTTATGCCTTAAGCCTAGAAACCCTTGTTCTGTTTCCTTCTCCTTTATCTCATACTTCCAGCCTCTCCTTAACTTTAGCAACAACCTAGTGCAATACTTTGTTGCTCCCTTTGATTCTCCATCATAGAATGAAAGCAAAATGCCCAAGTCAAAAGCAGACCGTGAATGGAAAATCCCTTCCATGTGTATTTTTAATCTGTTTGTGAATAGAAATGAAAAAAAAAATTACTTCATGCCAAGTTATCTCAGATTTTTTTTTGAAATTTACTGAAATTCATAAGTCCTTAATTATGTAGCCATAGTAACTTAAATAGCTTTGGTTGGTCCTTTAACCCTCCCCAAACTCTATGTCAAGAGTGAGAGATAGTTTGTATGCTCTGAAAGTAGCCAGCTTTGCTTCACAATTAACCACTGATCAACTCTTATCCTGGAGGAGATGAGCCGGCCACTACTAACCACTATCATCAACACATCTAAGTTCTTCTAGGACAGGCCTCAAGGCTACAGTATTAGCTAACACTTACTGAGTATGGGCATTATATCACTTAATCATCAACTATTGTTTCCAGCAAGTCCCTCCCCACCCAAATTCAAACATGAACTAGTTTGAGATTTAAAAAGTTTAAGTAGCTTCCCAACACAACACAGAGAGTGATGCTGGAGCTAGAACTCAGAGCCAGTTCCAAGTCCCAAGCAAGTGTTTATAGCCATTATGGTAAGCAAGTGGTGTTCAGCACCATAATTGTATTCATCCTCTGACACCAGAGAGGGCTAGACATAGTGAAGCTAAGAAATAGTCAAAGCTTGTCTCCTATACCCTAGTCTTCTCCTCAGCAGGGTAGATGCTCTTGGTGTCTCCAGCTTGTTCCTTCAGGTTTCACTTCCTGTGCAAACTAATTAAACAATGTGTGATTTCTAGTGTAATGTGTTTCCTCTGGTGGGCTCTAAGTTGCAGCGGGACAAAGCCTGATTAACACCTCATCGCTCCTAGCATGGACATACACATAAGCAGGTGCTGCCTGAGTGAAGGTGTGCTTGCCCTGCAGGCAAGCTTAAACATCCTTCTTCCTGATTCCTGCAGAGTCCTCTGTTTTCTCCTCTGACCTCTGTGCTTCATAAAAATTGTCCTGATGATGGCCTCCCCCTCCACCTGACTACACACCATTGAAGTCAAGTACATCAGTATGTCTGCTGGAGCTCATTTTCCCAAAGCCTAGCCACCTGTTGGCAGGTATCAGTCCCTTGGTAATTTTTTATTAAAGAAATTTACTGCTGTCCCAAAGAGAATAAAACAATAGCACAGCACTGCTTTTGCTTCTTAGCTGAGTTCTCTCATTTATGAAGCATATTCACATGCCAGAGAAATTTTTTTAAAAATATTCATACGTTTATAAATGTATAAAGTAACTTTTCTGTACATCACTCTCAGATTCTCCCAGTGATTATGTATTATTTTTATAAGAAGTTAACTGAGGCCTAGAAACATCACTTGCACTAAGAAAGTGGTGACTTTGGGTTACTCCCCAGGCCTAAATTCCCAAACTGTGCTTTTTTCACTGTGCCACTCTGCATTCAGGTATTATTCTCCTTTTGCAGATAAGAAAAGAGGTTAGAGACAGCAGGTGACTTGCTAGAGGAATGTTTACCTTTTTAAAGAGTAGGTCGAGAGGGAGGGCAAACACTTAACACAAGTAAGAAAATTGACATGATGGACTTGAGGCAAAGGTCTACTTTGGAGGAACAGGAGAGCTCAAATTTCATCTACCAGGATGAGTTCAGAGGTAAAACCAAACTTGGCAGGTAGAAAAAGAGATAGCAGAGCCTGGAAATGAGTGCAAGTCAGTAGTATACTTTTGTTCCAAACTTTAAGTCTAGAAATGCAACATAGGGAAATTCCGTCTGATAGCAGTGTACCGGAGAAGTTTGCTGGGCGTGGACACGTGTAACCTAACTGCAGAAGCCACACACCACAGCCAGAACAAGAGCACTCAGAGCAACCCTGGACTCCCTGACAGCCAGAGACCCTCAGGGACACAGAGTCCAGTGTAGGCACCAAGATGCAAACAACAATAGTAATAATAAAGCATGAGTGCATCCAGACAAGGAAGCCATGACTTTCCTCCTAGGGAAGAGATTGTCTGGGAGAGGCAAATACTGAAAGAATGTTGATGACACAGAGAGAGCCCACTTTCTGGGGTGTGCAGGAAGTCACAATTGGCTTCTGTTGGCAGATGCACCTTCGGTGCTACTCCCAAAGAAGTGGCCTGCTCTCTAAGGCACTTACACCCCAGGTCTGGGGAGGGTCCCACAGAGGTAGCTTGATTCAGAGGTGTCACAAAAGAGTGATCTAACTTATAAGTAGGTTGTTTTAAAAAATTTCTCGAGAACACACAGAATGTTAAAACCCAAAGAGCTCATCAATAACCTCTAAGCCAGGAGCTTGGAGACTAGATTTCAAAAAACTTCTCTGAGGTGATTTGGAGGCTGCCATGGAGAAATGGTGGTGGGGGAGGGGGACGGATGGAATCCACTCACTGAATCTCTTCCACTTTTATGTTTTGTTCACTGAGATTCCTCATGAAATGAAAGTTCTATGACAAAAAAAAATTATAAATTGTTGGCCTTGTTTAATTCCTTTCATTTTAAAGATGATGACATTAGGACTTAGAGAAGAGAACAGTCTTTCTAACATTTCATGTCAGTTAGCAACAAAGTCAAGACTGATCCTTGGTCTTTTGACTCTTGCTCTTGGAAGCCAGAGAGAAGATAAAATATATCAGAGTTAATGCATTGTTTTAAAAAGGAAAAATTAAGAGTTTTCTATTTTGAACAGCTTTGGTACATGTGGACTGAGCCAAGGAGTCCTCTGTATTAGTTATCTGTTGCTGCGTAACAAATAACCACAGAATATGGTAGATTCAAACAACACACATTTGTGATCTATAATTTCTGTACATCAGGCTTTCGTGCACAGCTTAGATGGAGGTTTTACTTCATGGTCTCTCATGAGGCTACAATCACAAGTTTGGCCAGGATTGTCTCATCTGAAGGCTCAGTGGGGAATAACTGGCTTCCCAGCTCACTCATGTGGTCACTGGCTGGATTTCCTTCCTTGAGGGTTGTTGGGTTAAGGGCTTCAGTTTCTTACTGGCTTTTGACCCAAGGCCACTCTCACTTTCTTTTACATGGGCCTCTCCAGCATAAGCATTTACTTCATCAAAGCCAGGCAAAAGAGTGAGAGAGCCTGCAAGAAAGAAAGGCATCACAATCTTATATAGATTAATAGTGCAAGTGTCATCTCATTACATTTGTCATGTTCTGTTGGTTAAAAGCAGGCCACTTGAGCCATCCCACGCTCAAGGAGAGGAGATTACACAGGATATGAATAGCAAGAGGCAGTATCATTGAACACCATCTTACAGTTTGCCTGTCACTGCTCCTAACACTCCAGTGTCACTGACCTCCGACAACTTTCTATCGATGACAAGTTATTCAATACACCTATACTTCTGTTGATGAGCAGTCAATAATGATGGAAGTTACTGAAGTAGAAGATATTTTATCTTTCTATTCATTTATAAGGTAAAGCCAAATATTTTACATTAGATGTCATTATTTATTGGTGAACCATGATTCCTTTTGAATATCACCCTAGGGTTCAAACTTCTAAGTCAAGGATTTCAAATGCATTTCATTCAAAAGCAAGACATCCAATGTGACTAAAACTAAAGCTCATCCACTGAACACCTTTCCAACCTATTTCTCTTCAAGCATGTAACATGAAGACTGAAACCTAGGATTAATTCCTTCTCCCTTTCCACCTGTTCCTTACTACCCTACCATACACCCAATATTGTGGGCTTGCCTGCCTTGACAAGTAAGTCAGTTGACTGCCTCCTCAACCCCCCATCATCACATTAGTTTAGGCTGCAGCATCTCAAAGATGGACCACTCCAACAGTTCCCTTATTGGTCCCCATCCCACCAGCTTTCCTTTTCAAACTATCCCTCAACCGTGAGTTGCAGAAGCCAACATGCCTAGTTCTAAAGATTTTCAGATGGTTCTCTTCTGGCCTCAGGAAAAATTCAGATTCCCAGCCTGGTGTTCAGTATTTTCCATGATCTGGCTACTGGTCCTTAAAGACACCTTGTACTTCAGCTATAATTCATATTCACATCAACCATTTCATGCTTTGTGTGCCCTTCCAAATGTCATTCCGTTTCCTAGAATTCCCTTCCCTATGTTTTTCACCTACTTATATGTTCCTGTCAAATTCAATCCAGGAACCACCTCTTCTAGCAGTCCTTGCTATGTCCCAGACTTCTTCTTTCTTACCAGAGTTTATTCAGAAAAGCCAGACCTTGAAGTTGTTTACATGCTTTGCCCTCTAGGCTCTCAGAGTGATATCATAACATGTGACAGGAGGAAGCCAGCCCAGTCCTGGGACAAGAAACTGTCTCAGGACACAGACTTGAAGGAATGTCCTTGCTTTCAGAGGTGGCCCCCAGAATCAAAGCATGCACTGCCTGGGGTTTTAAAAAACCAGTACCAAGGACAGAGGAGGCCTGTCTGGGGATTTGAGGCTGAGTCACAGGAGATAGGAGAATCTGGAGGCTATAACAAGGATCAGTCTACAATTAGAAGGCAGGAAGAAGGAAGAGGGCTCTATCATAGGACATAGAGAAATTCACAGCCCAAGGGAAGGATTAGAAATGGTTGAAAGAAAGTATGGTGTTAGCATCAGAAAGTTATGAGTTTAAGAGCTTGCTATTTGCTTGTTGCATGATGTTGGCCAATTTATTTAACTTCTCCAAGTCTCATTTTCCTCATCCGTATTAAAGCCAATATAGCAGCACTGATTTCATAAAGTTATTGTGATGGTTAAATGATGTAGTGCAATTGCGTTGCTTAGCAGAGAAGCTGGCACTCAATATTAATGTTTCATTGTCATCGTCATTGTTGAAATGATTCTTGGTAATAAAACTCCATTAGACAAAAAGTTCCGAAAAGTGTGTCCTATGGAACAGCATTCTCATGAGGTACATCTAGAAAAGGGTCTTGCAGCCAAAAGAGTTTCAGGAACACTTGCTACTATGTCCTGCTCTTCAAAATTTATAGCTCATATGTCCATTCAATATACAGTTCTAAAGGCTGGAGGTACAATGGAAAACAAGATATATAAGATCCTTTTATTCATGGAGCTTACATTATGGTGGAAGAAGGTGGACAATAAAAAGTAATCAAACAAATGCATAGTGCAATTTCAGATAGATATTTGAAGAAATATAAAACATGGTAAAGGAATAGACAATGACTGGTGGTGTAAGGGGTCCTCTTTTAGAAAGGGTGTGGCCTGGAGACAACATTTGAGTAGAGATCTGAGTGAAACGAGGAAATGAATTCTGTAGGTAGTGGCTAGGAGTTCAAGTTTTATTCTGAACGTGATTAGAAGCCAATGGGAAATTTGGGGTAGAAGAGTACATGATCCTGAGAAACTCTATAGCAGTCAGTCTATTCAGCTTTGTTTAACCCAGTGTCCCCAAATTTATTTGACCACAAATATGCTTCCCCATAAGACATGTACCTGAAAACATGTTGGAATACAGTCTGGTAAATTCGGCACTGGAGCATGAGGTTTCACAGATTTTAAAAAGACTGTAAAGTTCCCTCCCTTGGCTAGACCTACGGTAACAAGCCAAACAAACCACTTGGGCCAAAACAGGCATGCCCAGAGCAGGAAAACCTAGCTCTAGGAGAAAGATACGCAGAATGTCACCCTAATTAACAACTCATTTTGGCTAAGATGATCAGTGAGCACAGCCAGATTCAGCAGACTCTGGAACCCCATCTCAGGCCAAGAGAAACTTGCCAACATCTGCCTAGGAGCTAATAACTATTTGCAAACAATACACCTTGGCTTAAGCATTCTCCAAAGGAAACATGTCTAAAACTTGAGCTCCTGCCAGAGGCTCTAGGAGAAAGACTGAGGTCAAATATTTCAGAGTTTACATGTGGACAGCCACCAGATTGCTGCTGAATATCTAGGAAATGGAAGGCGAAGGGGTCTGCTTGGGATCTGCTCTCTCATTTTATCGAGCAGTGCTAATTTAAGCTTTCACCTTATATAAACTGCAGGAAATTGCTTGATGATGAGTCAAGCTGGTATAGTAGTTAAGAGCACATATTTTAGAGTCTCAAATCGGGTTCCAAAAGTTAGCTCTGCCTCTTAGGCCAGTCACTGAAAGTCCCTGAGTATCAGTTTGCCTTCTAAATAAGCATAATAATACCTATATCACCAGGCTGCCGTGACAAATGACAAGATAAATGATAGCTTGTATAATAAAAGCATCTAGCATAAGTCTTGGCACAAAACAGGTATATAGTAGGCTCTCAGCAGAGTATTAGTTTTCTCCCTGTCCAATTTAATCTATATTTGGTTTTACAATACTAGTTATCATTTGTTAACTAACTACTATATTCTAGCAAGGGTTGGCAAACTATTGAGTAGCTGCTTATTTTTGTAAGTAAAGTTTTATTGGAATACAATCATCCTCATTTATTTATGTCATGTCTATGGCCACTCTCTCTACAATAGTGAAATTGAGTTGTGACAGAGACCATCTAATCAAAAAACTAACATTTACTATCTGGTCAATTAAGAAAAAGTTTACTGACTCCTGCCATTCAGTGTGCTAAACTTATATACATAATTTCCAATCACCACAAGCTAGCAAGTTGGATATTATTATACATACAAAGAGATTAAAACAGAAATAAAGACTCATCTAGCAAGTCCCCCTCCAAAAACATATGCCAAATTCTATATTTAAGGGAAGCTTAGAAGAATGATAGAAGTGTTATTCATTTGTATGATTCATCCCACTTTGCCCCTCGCTACCTCTGACCTTGATCTCTCTCAAGTTAAATTTCTTGACTGTTTGGCCATATGTTTAGTTAAATGATCCTACCTAGAAGGGATTTCCCCCCCTTTATTTATTTGTATGTTTATTTATGTAAATCCATTCTTTCAAAAATAAAAGTTGTAATGTCCAGACCCTCTGAAATGCTATTATGTCTTGACTAATTTCTTGGAAGCCAGACTTTTTTTTTTAGATAGTATATAGCATGAGGCCCAATTTTCCAGAAAGGAGAGATTTTTAAGCTCCCTTGTCTGCTACTTCTCACTTTATCTTCCTCTCACTTACTCTTTTTCTCCCCGAGCCAAACTCCTGGAGAGTAAGCTATTTCCAGGGGCTTTAAAAATTTACTCAAGACATAGATACTATAGTGCATTCATCTTTGTGCCTCCCTTTAAGTTAAAAACAAATAGACATGTGAACCCCAATTTTTCACACCATCCTTTCAAGAGGTCCCATTTGAGAATCCAGCATGCTATTTATATCAATGATGTTGAATCTCCCTCTGATATTTATTGCATGAATATTAGTTCTTTAAACTGAACAATGAATCTTGCTTCAGAAGATAATTTGGAACAGCAGAGAGAGCACTGGACTTAGAATTCTAAAACTAGGTTCTTAATTCTGAGCCAGATGACTACTGACTGGGCAACTTATTTAACCTTCTCAAGCATTCATTTCTCTTAACATACGAACAATGCTTCCTAACTCACAAGGCTGGTGTCACAATTAAATGGCATCTGTAAAGTGTCAGGAACGGGATAAGTATTAAACCGTTTGCCTCACTCTTAGTTTAAATTGCTAGAGAGCCTTCATCCTGGAGGTTTACATGTGTCACAGACTCGTCATAGGGATGTCATTACTCCCGTCTAATATGTAAGGAAATGAAAAGAGAAAGGGTCTAGGAGTTGTTCCAAATCTGCATGTCCCTCATTGTGTGCCCTCAAATATAATCCATGAATGTACTTCAAACAGAAAATAATCAAGTAAGTTTGGGAAACACTATATAAACTCTTTCCTTCTGGAAGATTTCCAGTGAACATGAGCACGTTAAAGACCCTAAAAAACCCTGAAGTAAAGAAGCTGTGTAATTTGTTTGGATTAAAAATAACATATGGTTTAAATAGCATTTTTCAAGCATGTTTAATTAGAGAATTTTTCCCTTACATTAATACTCATCAACATGTTGTAGATTATACTTTAGAAAATGCTGCTTAGAGTTGAAAAGTTAAACCAAAGTCAAGGGTTAGAAATTCTAATTTCAGGCTCATGTGTTCTCTCTGTAAGTTGTAAAAGTCTTCCATGACCACTGTTTATTCTGAGTCCTATCAAAGTCAGTCCTTTTAACTTAGTCATACAAAAACCACCATTGGACATCAATAAAGGACAGCAGCAAAACTGACTGTTAGGAATGGGGTCTCTGACTCACAAATCAGTCCACTTGAATTAAATTTCTTCTTTCCAGTTGTGTGACCTTGATCTGTGTGAGCCTCAGTTTTCTCATCTGGAAATTGAGAAAAATAAAAGTAGCAACTGCAGAGGTCTGGGAGAGGATTCAGTAAGATAGTCTACATAAGACATGGAAAGCAATTCCTGGCACAGATATGTTCAGTCAATATTAGTTTATTGTAGCATTTAAATGGCCCCATGAGAAAGAGAGAGTAGATAATGAAAGAGTGTCTATCTTGCCCAGGATCACACAAATCAATTTCTGGAGCAGTCTGTTTTCCAAGAGTCCAGTTTCTTGCTCCCAGTCTTAGGGACATAGGAGTCAGTTGTTACCAGAATGTATCGAACTTTATTGAATTTTATCCATATAGGTATTTATAATTATCATTAACTTTATCTGGCTCCCTTTGACCCAGGCAGCATTTCATTCATCTGAATATCAGCCCACTGGTTCAAAAAACTTGTCAAAGCTATTTATTCTTGCTATGTTAAATATTTGGCATATGTACCAAATTCTCCCCTCATTCTAGTACCCATGGCAGACATTACTAATCCATCACAACATGTTTTGCCCTTGAATCCAAACATCTTTGATTGTAGTTCCAGGCAGCCATATCAGCCAAATGAAGTTGACCCATAAACTAAAACTTAATTGCCATCCCAAACCAATTTAACCTCTTAACAAATACGTGAACCTCTACAACATTATTGTCTATTTGTTAACATGTTCAATGGTGCAAAAATTCCTAATAGGGAAGGACAAAAAAAGAAAAGGAGAGAAAAGAGAAATAGATACTATCATGTGGGTAGCATTTATTATTACTCCAGTCATTTATAGCACTATTATCACATTCAATGTCTCTAGCAATTCTGCAAAGATCTGTATTTACAGTTGAAAAAAACATAGTTGAGAAAAGTTATAGGACTTTGCCAAAGGCTCCCCAGCAGTAAGCAGAATTTGATGGCAGGTCTTCCTGGCTCCAAAAACCATGTTCTCTCTTTTCCATGACAGTTCCTCCTTAAGTGTTTTCAAAGTCTTTTTGAGGATACATCTTTGGCATTTAGTGCCTGATAACGGCTTCACAAAGGCAACCCTGTCATAGCCATTTTCAGAAAATTCTTTTCTAGAGTTGAGTGATGAGTCCATCTATAACCTGTCCTTCTTAGATAAATCTCTCTAATTTTTAACCATGGCTCAAAAGTTTAACAATCTGTTTTTCAGTAGTTGTGGAAGAGTCAACTAGATTTCTTAAAATTCTGGATGAAGGCCAAAACAGAGGAGGCCATTGTTCCATTGAGAAACAATGAATTTGAATCTATTTTTGAAACAATTTTCCAAAATTTTACAGGAACCTATATGGTTGCCACTTGGTCATACCATATTTTATTTTCTTTTCTGTCTAGGCAAGAAATAGAAGAGGGAAAGCAAGTGCTCTGCAGAATTTTTATTTCAAAAATTGAAACCAGACCCTACCAGGGCAGTTTGTGGTCTGAATGTATCAATGGATCTAGTCATATTTCATCCAGGCTTTTCTTAGGTATAACTAAACCACAAATATGAATCTCATTATTGTGCTGGATGGAAATATTTTATGGATTAAGATATGTGGGCTTAATTTGTTGGTAATGAAACTTCTGTTTTGGGGATGAGAGAATATTAATAATAGATGCTCCTCACAACGTGAGAAAGAAACACTCCATGTTTGGAAGTTTTTGTATATAATGTTGGCCATTTGACTTGGATCTAAAAGAAAATCTAAGCTTAAGTTTGGTAGAAATATTACTGAATTAGCAATGAACCTTAGGTAACTAGAACCAAAGCACACACTTGCTTATTTTTACAAGAGAGTGGATGTGACTTGTCCAAGTCACCTGAGTGGTTGGCAGAACTGTGACTCGGGTTCATTTTTCAGCTCTTCAATCTATTGCAGTTTCTACTATGTGGCCCCCTGAGAGCTTCAATTGTCCAGGAGCTTAAAAATAAGTAATAAATAGCCAGACTACAAAAGGAGAGAGAGTTGACACAAATTTAACAAACAACAAACACTACAATGAAATTGGTGTGTCCTTCACGCCAAAACCAAAGTTTCACACTGAGGATATCACAGGCCTGGTCAATTCCACCTCCTACCAAATATTCAGTCAAGTTTACTTTGGTCATACGGAATACTTGTCTCAAAGCAGACAGTATTGGACAATAAAGAACATTTGGGATGTTGACTAGCATCTCATGGGAATGAGCCTGGTCTGTCTTGGCTATTCTTGTAACCCCTGTGCTTAGTGTGGTATCTGACACATAGTATGTAGTCACTGAATAGCTGAAGGAATAAAAATGAACCAATTCCAGGAATTAGTTCATTAGATGAAAAGATCACAGGAAAACTAATTACATTACAGCCATCAGGAAAATAGGAATATTTGTTCATTCATTGGTTTCATGAATATGAACACCTGCTGTATATTAAGTTTAAATCAAGAAATATATTCAGCTTTATTTTATTTGAATATCAGTATATTATGCAGTTACCACGTTCTAGACACAGTGCTTAGTTGGGTATTAAGAGATGAATGACTCAGCTATAGTCTCTGCCTTCAAACAGGAGTTTACAGCCTACAAATAGTCTAACTGCATTCTAACTAGGTGAGGACTAACTGTGTGCACACCAACTGCTTGTAATTTAACCTAAATATAACCAAGAATTTGCTTATTGCTCTAAAAGGGCAAGATACATATACCCACAATAAAGCTACCTGAAATCATTTTTAGAATAATATATGATGGAAATAATATCAAATTAAATACTCAGAGAATTCAGAAGAGAGGAAAAAATTAACCTAGAAAACTTCTAATACTAGATTTTTTTAGCTTTATCTTAAAGGGCAGATAAATTTGTCTACTCACAGATGGCAAAAGAGCTTCTGAAGAGGCTTCAAGGAATCTGGAATCTTCTCTCAGTGATAACTAGGATGTGACAGCATGCTTCATTGCCACAGCACCCACAGGATATCTAGCACCTTAAGGCCCTAATTCCTGGGCACCAATAGTGTTTTCCTTTAAGGCAGGTATTTGGAAGTTATATAGACAGAACTTGCCTCTGGTCTTAAAGCATAACTCCTTTTCTTAGCAATTTAGCTCAAAAGGCTATATATAATGTTATGGTTCAGAGCATTTACTCTGGACTCAGACCTGCATTTAAATCTCAACTCTGCTACTTAATAGATACCTGAACTTGCTCTAGACACTTAATTATTCTATGCCTCAGTTTCCACCTCTGCAAAATGAGAATAAAGATACTGCCTTACATCATTTTATGAGAATTTGAAACTAGATATTTAAAATCTTTAGCACAGACTCTGGACATTCAAACCAGTGCTGCTTCTGAAACTTGCTTGTGTGTGTTCTTCTAGTTCCTGAGATTTCTGGGAATAAAGAACAGATTCTCACTCTACCTAGTCTCCTCAGCACCCAGCAAATCATGCAGCACATAATAAGTAAATAGCAAGTAGCTCTTAAAAGGATCTTAAGATTTTTATTCTTGCTACTGGCTTGGGAGTGTATACTATGTTCTTGATCTACAGTGACACTTACGAATATCACAAATGTTAAATCCACAATATATAGGTTTAAAATCAATTGCATTTTGTGAGTTTTCAGGAGGAAATTGTAAGCTTTATGATCATAGGAAACATGCCTATCTTTATTGTTATATCCCTCATACTTAACTCTGGGCCTGACACATGGTCGGTATTTAATAAAGATGTACTAAAAAGATCAAGTTAGATGGATGCATGCGTGCGTGCATGCATGAATAGAAAAAAAAAATGAAGAAATGCACAAGACCAAGAAATCTGGAAATCTCTTAATGCAGATATTCTCTGAGATCCCATTGTTCATATTGCTCTCTGGGATCATTAAATTGACCTCAGACTAGTATTTACTAGACGTCTTTCCTATGCGCTTAATTTTGAAGCCCTCCCAGTGATCTGGGGAAAGAGATAATCAAATGTCTTGATCAAGAGGCAGAACCTATGAGTTTAATATCAGCTTTACCACTAATTTGCTGGTGGCCCTCTCTGGGTGTTTCAGTTACGCTCTTCTCTTTCATGTCATGTACTACCTCTAAGGAATCAGACATGGCTGGTATGATGTACTCATACCAGTTCTGAAATGTGGCTCCATAGACGTGTGTTGGTATGGATTATAAATATCTGCCACAAACACTAGAGGCCTGTGTGTGGGTGCCACAGATTTGCCACTCTTGGATTCTACAGTTGATTCTAAGCCCTGCTCAAGTCTGATTTTGATTCTATAATCTGATATCTGTCTGTGTCTATGGAAAGTGCTAAAAAGCTGAGCCAAACATTTCCCGTCAGGAGCAATGCCTTGGAAGATTAAACCACAGGCAGCCTGTTCTGGAGAAAGGCCTGGCTTAGCAGCGTGGACAACTGCCCCAGTAGCAGCCCTGCCTCTTGGCCATGGTACTAATGTCCCAGAAAAGAACTCCACCCCAGGCCCATGGACTTGATTTTCTTGCTACTGAATTAGAACAGATCGGCTAGAGGGAAAACCAGGACTGTAGCCACAGCCTCCCTACTCTCTTAAGGATTTCAAAGTATCCTTGTCACTTGACAAGCTGAAAAACGAAAAATTATATGCTTCCCTGGAAAAAGCAACGCTGAGCAGTCAGGGCTGCCCCCAAAATTCTCTTATGAATTCTTCATCCTTTAGAGACTTGCCTGCACTAACTACCTTCTCGAAACAAAAGACATAAATCCTCAATGCACACCAGTTACTGAGATCACCCTCCTGTTAGGCACTATCTTAAGCATTTTCATGTATTATCTCATTTTCTCCCACTTGCAGTTGAAAGAACTTCATTGTAGGGTTGATATTATTGTTGCCATTTTGTAAAAAAGAAAATTGAGGTTCAGAAAGGCAATATTATATGTCTAAGGTCACAGCTACTAGATGGAGCCTTTTGAAGTTGCCCCTATCCAACCATTTTTACCTATAAAAATGGCAATTCCACATGGTTCAAACTAAAAGCAAATGGCAGAACCAGGATCTGCTAGTATTTGACTGATTCTAGAGCACGTATTCTCAAATGGTGCACGAAGTCTGCTTGGATATTTGTCAATTGTAGCATTTATCATTCTTTCTTATAAATATCTATTTACATGTCTATTTTATTTACTGGACTCATTGAGGGTAACTACTGGAATATCTCGCTACACCTTAGGCTATCCAATAGCCAGGTCCTAGCACTCACTGAACTCATCTCTGTTGAATGCAAGAATGAATTATTGTTTAAATAAATCTGTTCTGAGATGATTGTTGGCTCCACTAGCATCCTTGCTGGGCAGCAGTCAAGCCACTGTGCTACCTAGATGGATAAATGCTTTTCAGTGCTGGAATTCAAACACCTAGGGCTTGGAAGGGCTTTGATTTGGCAATCAGAGGTTTTCAATTCTTTTAAGACCCAGGTTGTGCAGGACTCACTCAGCTATAAAACCTCAGATGTCCTTAGGACAAAAAAATTCACGCTTAAGGCTCTTTCCTGGCTCCTGTCTCTTCCTGACACATTATAAGAAGGAATTTATGAATGTTGGGAAGGGCAAAGAGTGAGGAATTCCTAGAACCTTTAAGAACGCCCGTGTAAGCAACCCCATGCTTAATTGACTGTTCACAATAAAATTCTCTTGGTGTGAGCTGTCTCATGGGTTGCCAAAATGATGTGGAAATTCATGTGAATTGCTAAGCAGTGAGAATCCTTCTTGTTCCCCCAAACTTAGGATATTTCACATACATGCCTAAGTCAACAAGATAAATATACACTTTGAGCTACTAAAAATAAAGTCGCAAGTAACTAATTCTGAAATATGACTCCAGCCCGTTGAAAGCCTTATCTTTATCTAAAAATGAAATTGTTTATTTTCCAGCTGTGACTAAGGAAAAATCTGAAGATTGTTGATTCCTTCAACTAGCAATGGTCATTGTCCTGTGGTGAGGTGCTTAAAAATAACCCTTAGTTTATTTCATGCTCTTTCCAAAAGATTAGCCACTAAACAGCTCTACTGGGGAAAAGCAAAAGAGAAAGATTTGTTAATAAGCCAAGAGGCACTTAAAGTATAAAATTATTGACCAAAAAGCCCTTGGGATGTAGCTGCCATGATATTGACTATGGTTTCCCTGCCCTAAATGGAATGTTACTTCAGAGTAATGTTCTGAATAAAAATCTCTAAGACCAAAATCTGGAGAACCATCCTGTACCTGTGATATCTAATACCAAAGAAATTGAAAAAAGAACTAACACTTACCTTTCATCAGTAATGAAGTCCTAATATTTTAACCCACCCCCTTCCCCCAAAGAAATAAAGCCTTTAGGACCATTGTTTTAATTTATTTATTTTTTATTTTTTATAGGGAATAAGTGCCACAAATGCGCCAGGTATTTGTAGACCAAGGGACTAAATACAGAAGCCTATGTGTTTCTCAGCAGATGACACTGTGAGCACTTAGACACCTAGCCTTAGAGAGATACAGTGATGCTTACTGGGCTCAGTAACTGGTTTCCACACCCACCCTTAATCCCCTCCTCACTACGGTTCTACCTACTTCGTGTGCTCTCTCCTTCCTAACCTCCTAGATGTACTTTATACCCAAGTAGAAGTCAACCTTCAGGCTCCATCCATGTTATGCTACCTTTGCTTACCTCAGGCAGCCACAAAGGGAAGCTGCTGTTCTTTCTCTCACCTTCTTCCCGCACATTCCAACTCCATCGCCTTTTCTCTTGCTAGTCTTCTGTAGGCTTCAAATTCTATACCTCCTACAGTTGTATCCATCCACTCTTTAGAATCCCACCCTTTCTTCAGATCCATCTTAGATACCATCTCCTTAGAGGTGTCTTTCTTGAGCACTTCTAAAGAATGTAGCCTCCCTCCACTTTAAACATTAATAGACTTAGGTCGGTCAATCCTTTTTGTACCTATTAGATTATTATTATAGTCATGATGCATCTTTCTGATTCTCCCATCCCTTCTAGATGCAAAATTTTCTTTCTGATCTTTTCTCTAATTAACCAGCACTATTATTGTTACTTCTGTTATCATTAGTGACCATATATTAAACACCTACTTCGTGTCAGGCATTCTGCTAATAGTTTAATATGCATCTTCTCATTTTATTTCATCATCCCACAACACTATGATATAGTCATATGTATAAGCAAGACTCAGAAGAAGAAAGTGAATGTCCATAGGTAGCAGCTAAGTTAGATCCTAACACAAGTCTTTTTGTCTCCAAGGATCAGGCTGTTTCTCCTACATCCTGCTTCACTGACAGAATTGTTTAGACTGCTGAAGGAAATGGACTGAGTTCCTTCAGAAATTCTGGGCCAGTGTAGTGCAGAGTCAACAGAAGAAGGAGAATCATGAGTTATCTTTGACAAGTATTACCAGCTCCCAAGTGAAGGATGAGCAGAGCATGGTGTTAGGTGTCACCAAAGAGGTTTCTGGAACAACTATTTTTTATTTGATTTGAGGAGAAAAATCTTGTGAAGAACTTGGGGGTCTAAGTTGTACAGAGAGAGAAATAAGAAACAATTTTCTATGCTAAGGTAGGGTGGGAGAAAAAGATGCTGACCTAGGGCAAGGCAGATGTTTCTTCAGCTCAGAGGCGGACACTGGTCATAAGGACTATTCCTCCTTTGTACCTGGATGTGTTCGAATATGCAAGGTATGAAAATTATGGTGCACATAAATATTTGCTTGTTTTTAGGTAAGTTACTGAAAAGAACTCCCTAGTCTCCTAGCATCTGTATCTGAGGTACTCGCTCGTTTTCGTTAGATGGGAGACTTAACAATATTATAACTTTCGTATAGACTCTCTTTGACCTTCTTGACTCAGTTCCCTCATTTGTACCATGGGCTTAATATCACGAAGCAGTCCTCTAAGCCAGTACCATTCAATAATCTTCCTGTGATGATGGAAATGTTCTGTATCTGCTCTGTCTGGTCATATAAACACTAGCCATGTCACTATTAAGCACTTTAACTGAGGATGGAATTTATAATTGTATCTAATTTTAATTCATTTTAATTTTAATAAACCACTTGTGGCTAGTGGATAACTTTGGACAGCCAGCTCTAGAGCAATGAATTCAAAGTTTTCTACCTCTTCTTAAATCTTCTCTCTAATGGGGAAATCTTTATGGTAGACTTTTTTTCTCCAGATTAATTATGTTTTGATAAGTTAACGGGAAAGGAGATACCTAAAGAGTCTCACAACAACAATTCACAACAGTTCATTGGCTCTAAAATTTTATTTTGACAAAGATAGAAAGCAAAGTTTGGTCCACATGTGAATTTTTGTGCATTCAGCATACATGCTGAGACAGGGTGCAGAGCAAGACAACATGCATGGCCTTGAAATATCCACTTTGTCCTGGATACGTAAATGCCAACAATCTATGTATTAAGTCAGTCCAAAGGCTTTGTCTCTTTCTGTTGCCTTTCTTTGCAAACACTGACTCACCAGATTCTTTAATTTCACCATAACATATAGGTAGGTAGGAAAATGGAGAGAGAGAGAGAGAGAGAGAGAGAGAGAGAGAGAGAGAGAGAGAGAGGGAGAGAGAGATTGAGAGAGAGAGATTGAGAAATCTCCGAAGACATGTTTGCCTGAGAACCCTGAGAGGGGTCTCCACTTTACTGCAGAACTGTCATCCTTGCTTTAAAAAGCAGACTTGCATATGCCAAGGTAGTTTTCAAGAGTTGGGAGAAAGAAAAGCCTGGAAAAAATATTAAGTGAAATTCATATTTTTACTACAAAGCTTCTCTTTATTAAACTCTTGCTACTGCCAAGGACTGTACCATTCCCATTACACACACTATCTCATACACTTTTCACAACAGTCCTGTGCAGACACTCATATCACTTTTTCTTGACAACATGATTCTGGCTTATGGTAGGAGATATTACCTCCCTCAAGGAAGAGGAAGTGGTCGGACAGTGACTCAAACCCAAGACTATGTGTGTCTATAAACCTGTGCTCTTCAACACCAGTCTATCCCTTCACCTCTATTTCAGTACCTTGGAGCTTGCTATATTCTCAAAGAAGCCCTTGTAATTGGGTAATTCCAACTAGAGAAAAATTTCTCTTGTGCTGAAATTTTCCTTCTCTTAACCAACCCTCCTCTGCATCTCCGACACCTACACACATTGGTGCTGTTTCTCTCCATTGGGGCCACCGGGGACAAACCAGCTCCTGCTTCCCCAGGATTTATTGATCTCAATCCTGTCCCTCTCAACCTTGACTTTTTCAACTACAGGATAAATACGCATAGTTCAACACTCCTTCCTCTTACAAGATATTTTCCAAACTTTGCATTGCTTTATCACTTCATATAAAGATAATAATCTGCTTGTGCTTTTTACAGAGTCCCTATAGAATAAGTTGTTCATTATCAAGTTTGAAAAGCCCTGCTGTCAGAACATAATCCTTTGTGTCTAACCTAAATATCACAAACTGCAATCTACAGTCATTTTTCCTAGGTCTGTCCTCAAAGAGGACATTAACCAGACAGTTGTCTGCATGAGAATATTTTACATTCTTAAAGATTATTCTTTGCTTCCTATCTTTTGCCTCTTTGGTATAAATATTTCCAGTTCTAATACATTTATCTTCATCAGATTTGCTACCTCTCCCATAAGTGATTTCTCTAGCCCCTTTTTAATCCAGATTCAAGTCACTGTTACATTTAAGACAGGATTCAGTGAGGAAGGCAACTTTAAGCAAAAGGAAGCTGTTGTCCTCGACTTGTGCTAGACTTTGTTCCTTGGAGTACAACAGAATTGCATCTACGTTTTAATGTGTGCCTTCTATGGGCCTGACAGCATGTTAGGCTAATCCATATTCCCAGAGGAAGGATTTTGACCATCATTTTACAAATAAAGTTATGGTTTAGAGAGGATAAATGGTGTGACTGAGTCACAGAGCTAGTCAGTGACATTTGAATCCAGGTGTTTCTAATTCCAAAGCAGAGGCCTTTTACACCTTATAGAAGCTATAATGGGTCTTTCCCAAAGTACGAAAACATCCATTTGTTCTCAGATCACCATGAGCCAATGGGAAATACACAGCCCTCAAGAATCTCATTTCTTTTCTCTAAATAATGCAGCATTTGGCTGTGCCAATGCACGTCTCTTATGTGCACAGTGAAAAATCCTCATTCGACCCATACTCTGGTCATTATTACCCTAGACTCATTGCTTAGAGTCTCAACCAGCAACTCTAGTGGCCTTTTAGATGGAAATTTAGCAGCACACACAAAAGTGCTGGGTAATAGTCCAAAAGCATTTTGAACTTGGCCCATGGCCTTTTCTCATTAAAAAAAAAAAAAAAAAAAAAAACACAGAATTGATGGGGAAAGGGTGGGAAGGGAGGATTTTGTGGAGGCAAAGAAAGTTAAAGCAATGGCAGTAGAGTATGCAGTCAATAAATATGTGTCCCGTAAACAAATCAGATAGGCTACACTGGTAAGATAGGCGAGCTTGCCAAATTCTCTTCTTTATAATAATTTTCATTCAGTGGGCTTGCCTACATCACAGATCCACAAATTCTTCTTTAGAAAACTAATTTGAATGAGAAAGCATACTCAGAAGAAGTTTATTGTTTCTCTTTTTATCTTAGTTTTTGGCTTTTGTGTATCTTTTTGTTTCGTTTTATTTTGTTTTTGCCTAACTAAAGGATAAAAGGCCTAAGTAGATATTACAATGGATAGTTGGTAAAATATCAAATATGAATATAATTAGAATGTGCTATGGATAGTTCTTGATTAAATGCACAGCCAGTATATCCTAGGTCCCAGGCCCCTTCTCGGTCTTACAGAAATGCTTTTAGGTTCCATTTTCCCTGCCACAATCACTCTCTATGTTTTGTAAAGACTTTCTGTTGTCATGGAGGAGATGATGTTCATGCATTCTATCACTGGAATAAGATCTTCCTGGAAAAAATAGTCGGAAACCCTCTTATAGGATAAGCGATCTAAACACCACATCTAATTGACATAAATAACCAACTTAGAATGTGCGGGTGTAAGAACAGTATGGACATAAAAGATGTCAGTTTATGAAATGATTGATTGAAAACCAAATAGCTCTCAATTATTGTCCTGAACTATATTCAAATGTATTCCTAATTAATTAAAGAGGACTGTAAGTTACTTAGTACCATATATAGACTTTTCTCACATGCTTCCAAGTCATATTTTAATTAATATTATAACCACCTAAAGATTAATCATGTCTTCTCATCTTTACTCAGTAATATCACAACAACCTTTGACAAGACCCCTTCCCTCTGCTACTTAGTATCCCACACAAGTGAACAGCCATACCACAGATGACTAAGACAACTTAACAGAGTAAGAACTGCCTCACAATAGCATATTCTCCTCCAGCCTGTATATCTAATCCTGTTTACTCCTTTAGCGATGATTGCATAGCTACACTACAGTGAATATTGAAGGAATATCAGGAGAGTTTCAAACATAGGAGATATAAAATAAAAATTCACTTGGAATTTCAGATATTCAATAGATTCAATTAGTAAATATTAATAAGCCTGTTGGTTTTCTTTACTTGTAGAAGAGAATTCCTTCAAGAAGATCAATAACAACTGATTTGGTTTCAACTCTGGGCTCCCAAATTCCCAGTTCTGCCTGAGAGATACCGAGAATCCTAGAAGCCCAGAAATATCCCACCCACTCACCTCCACCATGGGGGCTGTGACTCGCCTGTTAGCAGGCATCTGCCTAGCTTTGCTCACTCTCCCTTCTGAAGGTGGGGTCCTCAAGAAAGTCATTCGGCACAAGCGACAGAGTGGGGTGAACGTCACTCTGCCAGAGGAAAACCAGCCAGTGGTGTTTAACCACGTCTACAACATTAAGCTGCCTGTGGGGTCCCAGTGCTCAGTGGATCTGGAGTCAGCCAGCGGGGAGAAAGACCTGGCCCCACCATCAGAGCCCAGCGAAAGCTTCCAGGAGCACACCGTGGATGGAGAGAACCAGATCGTCTTCACACACCGCATCAACATCCCCCGCCGTGCCTGTGGCTGTGCCGCTGCTCCTGATATCAAGGAGCTCCTAAGCAGACTGGAGGAGCTGGAGAGCCTGGTGTCTTCCCTGCGGGAACAGTGCACCATGGGAGCAGGCTGCTGTCTGCAGCCTGCCGAAGGTACGAGCTGGTGACTGGCACAGCCCTTCACTGTACAAATGGGAGAAATGATGAGCATGACAGGATCCATCCTAGTGGGTTCCCTGGGGAGCTAACCTCACAAGGGGTTCATTAAAAAGAGATTTTATGGTCAAATCAATGTGGAGACTATAACCATCTCTATTCCGCTCTAGGTGACAAATGTTTCTTAGAGGAATGTGTAGGCCTTTGAGAAGTCTTGCTTCAAAAAACTCTGTATCACTTTAATTACTAGTTTCTAAAATTTATTTGACCCTGAAATCTACCTATTCTCTACCCTAAAACCTATGAGCACATTATGAAATTCCTGACCCAAAGGTCACATTCTGAAATATAGCCCTGTTACCTCATTGCACAAATGGGAAAACAAATGCCCAGAAGGAGGATGGGGTCCCTCAGGTCTACCCTGAGGAGCCTCAGTATTCCATACACCAGTGTTCTTACAAAGGCACAGTGCTGCCCCTGGGTTTGGAAAAACCAGTTGCACGGCAGCAGTGACAATCACAACCATGGGCTGAGCCCTTTCATGTGCCAGGCACTGTCATTCATTATCTCATTTAATCCTCCCAACAACCCTTTCAGATAAAATCTAATATGACCATTCTACAGATCTAAGAACTGAGACTCAAAGAAGTTAACCAGCTGGCACAAGATGACACACAGGATCATGAGAGATAGGCCCTTGAACATGTCCGTGTGTCTCCAGAACTCCCAGTCTCCCAGTAATACGTGCCTGCATGCTTTTTAAAGGAATTTTGCCATTTTGAAAGTATATCTTCATCTCCATTCCCTAAAGTCAGTAGAACTATAGGAGTTTTGACAGCTTCAAATCGGAAATGAAAATCTCTATTTCTGTCACTCAGAAAAAATTACCAGAAATTACTTGGGTAAATTAATTTAAGAGTAGACTTAATCACCATAAGTGGAGAGTACTAAAATAGAACATGCTGTAAGTTCTAAGGCAAAAAAAATAAATAAATAAATAAGGTTTTCTTTATGAATAAATTATCTTGTCTTCCACCTCTGTCAACTCCCCGGCAAAATGCAGACAGGACTTTCCATAATAGGCTTAATTCTAAAGAGTGGGTTGAAATCATTGTTTAGAGCAGTGCTATCCAATAGGAATATAATGTGAGCCATATAAGTAACCTTAGATTTTCCAACAGTTACATTAAAGAAATTTTAAAAAGGTATAAATAAGAATAATTTTAACTATTTTATTTAACCCAGTAGAACCAAAATATCCATACTTCAGCCTGAAATCAATATAAAATTATCCATGGATATTTTATATTCTTTCCTTTTGCACCAAGCCTTTGAAATCTGGTGTGTCTTTTATACTTAAGCACATCTCAAAACAGAATAGCCACAATTCAGTTGCATAATAGCCACATGTGTCCAGTGGCTACCGTACTACATTGCACAGGTCTAGATTTTCACTTTTCAAACCAAGCTTTTCTTTTCATCACCCTCTTTCCTGCTGTCCGAGAGGGGATCAAACATATCAATACGACTACATTTAGATTCAGAGAAAATGGAGTGAGTTTTGTTTCTTCTCCTTGGGCTCCATGGAGACCATGCCAGTTACCCTGCAAGTTAGATAAAGACATTAAATGGACTTTAAAGAGCAGAAGTCATGTCCGTGCTGACCACGCATTCCTCAGACCCACTCACCACTGCAGACTGCAGGAAAGACAGGAAAGGATAAAGGTGCCTGCGTTTTGTGGGGGCAGAGCCAAATTGCATGTTGTCCTGACAGAATTAGAAAGCCATTTCTTTGCCTCATTTCAGTTATGGAAAATGAGGAAGTTTTGGTCACACAGACCTATTTAACGACTTGAGTCAACCCAGAAATCTCTGAGTGAGAGCAGCACAATGAGCACAACAGTCAGCTCTTAATGTCCTCGTTTCACCTGATACACCCCAGGGAAGTCAGCTGGGGTGCCACTTGACCCATGAAGACACGGAGCTGCAGAGCCTCTCAGTCCCTTCCCTAATGCAGCACAGCTATTGAGTCAAAGAGTCAGAATAGGGTTCAGTTCAACAGTTATTTCTCAGACATCTCTTTTGTGCTTGACCTTGGCTGGGCACCAAAGTGACAACACAACCCAGCGTAAAGCATTCTACAAGGTAGTGATCTGTACTCATTGGGCTTATGGGACTACGTGAAAATTTGATGAAAACTATGGATCCTCTCTCCAGGGGTGGAAACACATACACCTACATGCACACATTCACACACAGAGACACCTAAACACACACTATCTTTGCATAGAAGTCTACAATTTCAGAGACTACAGATTAACAGTTCCTACCTAGTATAATTAATTGTGAGTCCTCTCTGATTTTACATACTAAGAACTAGCTTTTAAGCAAAGTAGGGCCCAAGGGTACAAAGGTGCTCTGGCTGAATTTGAATCTGGGTTTGGCAGGTGGAAACTGAGAAATCAGGCTGCTGTGCTCAGCTAAGAGCCTCTGTTCCCTTCCCCTCAGGCCGCCTAGACACCAGACCCTTCTGCAGCGGCCGGGGCAACTTCAGCACTGAGGGATGCGGCTGTGTCTGTGAACCTGGCTGGAAAGGCCCCAACTGCTCTGAGCCTGAATGTCCAAGCAACTGTCACCTGCGAGGCCAGTGCCTCGAAGGGCAGTGCATCTGCGACGAGGGCTTCACCGGCGAGGACTGCAGCCAGCTGGCCTGTCCCAGTGACTGCAATGACCAGGGCAAGTGCGTGAATGGGGTCTGCGTCTGCTTCGAAGGCTACACCGGGGCTGACTGCAGCCAGGAGATCTGCCCGGTGCCCTGCAGCAAAGAGCACGGCAGGTGCATGGACGGCCGGTGCGTGTGCCACGATGGCTTCGCAGGCGACGACTGCAATGAGCCGCTCTGCCTCCACAACTGCTACAACCGCGGGCGGTGTGTGGAGAACGAGTGTGTGTGCGATGAGGGCTTCACAGGCGAAGACTGTGGCGAGCTCATCTGCCCCAACGACTGTTTCGACCGGGGCCGCTGCGTCAACGGCACCTGCTACTGTGAGGAAGGCTTCACGGGAGAAGACTGTAGCCAGCTCACCTGCCCGAATGCCTGCAACAGCCAGGGCCGGTGCGAGCAGGGGCAATGTGTATGTGATGCGGGCTTCGCAGGCGCGGACTGCAGTGAGAAGAGATGTCCCGCAGACTGTCACAACCATGGCCGCTGCATCGACGGGCAGTGTGAGTGTGATGACGGCTTCACGGGAGCTGACTGCAGTGAGCTCAAATGTCCCAATGGCTGCAGCGGTCACGGCCACTGCGTCAACGGGCAATGCGTGTGTGACGAGGGCTACACGGGGGAGGACTGCAGCCAGCTGCGGTGCCCCAACGACTGTAACAGCCGGGGCCGCTGCATCAAGGGGAAGTGTGTGTGTGAACAAGGCTTCCAGGGCTACGACTGCAGTGAAATGAGCTGTCCCAATGACTGTCACCAGCACGGCCGTTGCGTGAATGGCATGTGCATCTGTGACGAGGGCTACATGGGTGAAGACTGCCGGGATCTGCGATGCCCCAAGGACTGCAGCCACCGCGGCCTTTGTGTGGATGGGCAGTGCATTTGTGAGGACGGCTTCACCGGCCCCGACTGTGCAGAACTCGCCTGTCCCAGTGACTGCCATGGCCAGGGCCGCTGTGTGAACGGGCAGTGTGTGTGCCATGAAGGCTTCATGGGCAAAGACTGCAAGGAGCGAAGGTGTCCCAACGACTGTTACGGCCAGGGCCGCTGTGTGGATGGCCAGTGCGTCTGCCAAGAGGGCTTCACGGGTCCGGACTGCGGACAGCGCTCATGCCCCAATGACTGCAGTAACTGGGGGCAGTGTGTCGCTGGCCGCTGCATCTGCAGTGAGGGCTACACTGGAGAAGACTGCTCGGAAGGTGAGTGTCAGTGCTCGAGCCAGCGTGATCATGGCCATGACGGAGTGTACACCTGGCATGTGTTAGAGAACTAAGTATTGTATTAATCATACGTACCCATTCAAACTCTTTGAAGGGGTGCTAATCATTCAGCTGTTACAGGGCTACCTATTTGAAGTCCCAGAGGTTCAGAAATATTATGAAATTGTCCCAAGGACACACAGCTGATATTTGAGTCTGTTTAACTGGTCTACACTGAGTTTAACACCCAGTGGCTAGGACAAGGGGAATGAAGTGATAATCTTCTTTTTGCTAAGCATCAGCCTTCTTTTCTACTTCCCACTGACACTGACCCAGTAATAAACCAAATCCCTTTATTCAGACAGAAGTAAAAATTCAGCTAAGTTGAATGGACAATGAAACTATATAAAACATACTGTTTTAAATATACACTCAGTTAAAGACTCAGTGCTGATCACCTATGAGACAGGCTTGTTTCTTAAATCATCTTTTCTTTACTGTCTTTGATCTCAAGGATTGTGAGCTCCTTAAAGGAGCACCACCCCTATAGTTAGCATAAGGCACAGTATACACTAAGTGCTCAGTAAACATTGGTTGAGTGAAAACACAATAAAAAACAATAATGCTCATGTTTATTGAGGGTGTTTTTGTACTTCTCTCATCCACCCATATTATACTTGTGGAGAATTTCTACCTTAATTAAAGATACTAGCAAATAAGAATAAGTAAATTACTCTGTGTTTAATGTGGCCAAGGCAGGGGAGCCTGAGAGGAAATAGCCCCACTAGCAGGGAGGAGATGTGAGTCCCAAATGAATGACATAAGAAAAATTAGGCAAGTCCCTCTGCATCACCATCTAGAAAATGAAAAAAAAAAATTGGACCAGATGAGCCCAAAATATCTTCCCAGTGCTAAGGATGTCTGATTTGAAGTTCAGAGCAGGGAGTTCAGCTCAGGTTGCACTTTCCCATGCAAATGGCCTGAATCTGGGCTAAGGCCCAGGACATGGAGAAATCAAAGGAGCCAGTTCGCAGAGAACCTTGAAGGCCATGCTACAGACTTGAAATTTTAGCCTGAAGGCAATAGACAGCCCTGAAAGCTTGTAAAGAGGGTCCCAGCAAGGGGTTCTTGATGAGTTCTGCATTCTAGAAAACAGAAGATGGATCTCAGGCCTCTGCAACTGGCAGTGGAAGAGTCAGGTCAAGAAAAACAAACCTGGAAAGATAGTGACCCGAGCCATCCTTCTTATTCCCATCAGTGTCCCCTCCCAAAGACCTCGTTGTGACAGAAGTGACAGAAGAGACTGTAGACCTGGCCTGGAAGAATGAGATGCGGGTCACAGAGTACCTTGTTGTGTACACACCAACCCACGAGGGTGGCCTGGAAATGCAGTTCCGCGTCCCCGGGGACCAGACCTCCGCTACCATCCACGAGCTGGAGCCTGGCGTGGAGTACTTCATCCGCGTGTTTGCCATCCTGGAGAACAAGAAGAGTATTCCCGTCAGCGCCAGAGTGGCCACTTGTGAGTGAGCAGTTCTGCCCTTGGCAGCCTCGACTGCCCTGCCTCGCCTGGTGCATAACTGTCCCCATGAGTTATTGCCTCGCCTTTGCCCCCACAGCTCTACAGCTGGCCTTTCCTAGTCGCACTAGTTAAGACCCTGGAATCCAATTAAGTGCACTGATGATGATTTTTAAAGAAACTCCTCTGTACTAACTTAATTAACTCACAATAATCCTATGAGATAAGAGCTATTATTAACCCATTTTACAAATAAGAAAACAGATTCTGAATGAGTGGTTAGCATCTCATTCCAAATCACACAGTTAATAAGTGATGCAAGTGGAATTTAAACCCTGGCAGTCTGTCTGTGTATTGATGATCTTCATCACTGTCCTCCTACTACTTTCCTGTGGAGCTCACTATCTATCTGTCTATCTATCTGTCTGTCTATCTATCTATCTATCTATCTATCTATCTATCTATCTATCTATCTATCTATCTATCTATATCTATATCTATATTATCTATGTATATATGTATATATTTTTTTAATGGAAACATTAGGGTTCAAGTTCTTCCTTTAAGAGTCCAACATCAGTATAATTTTCTTCATAGCTAAAAAGCTAGTTGTGGCTAAAAATGGGTACTTTTTTGCTTAGTAATCATAACATCATCTACCATGTTGAACTTCCGCTACCTGCCAGGAACCATGCCCAACAGTCTACATGGAATATATTGCTCAGTCCTGAAATTTACCCAAGGAATAGACATACTTACTTCCTCTTCCCAAGTGAAGAAACTGAGGCTGGGAGTGTTTTGTGCAACTTGCCCAAGCACACAAAATTTGTAATGATGAAGCTTAGATTCCCGTCCAAGTCTGTCTGATTCCGAAGCTTCTGTACATATTAGGTTTAACTGCATAAAATTGCCAATATTTAATCATATGGTTGGTCCTACTATTAATTTTCATACTGCCTCACAGTGCACAGCATCCCAGAAGAACCCTGAAATAGACTCCAGCTCTGATGCTCAGCCCTGACTGCAGCAGGCACCCAACCTGGGGTCCAGTGGAGCAGGGTTGCATCACCTCTACCACACATGTAGCCATCCTTATCTCCTCTCTGTGCTCTTCCTGACAGACTTGCCTGCTCCCGAAGGTCTAAAGTTCAAGTCCATCAAGGAGACATCTGTGGAAGTGGAGTGGGATCCTCTGGACATTGCCTTCGAAACCTGGGAGATCATCATCCGGAATACGGTAAGGCTCACAGAGGAGTCGGCGTGCCACAGCCACTGTCTGAAAGATGGTCAAAGGGCTCTGCCGACTTTCATATCAGCTCAAGTCCTTGGCTTTTTGTGGGGAACAAGGCTCTGATTAGCCCCTGTGTCTGTATATATTTTAATTAAGTGATTTTAATAAGTAATAAGCATAGTACTTAGAGCTGAGAGCCTAGGCAAATAGACATTAAGTTATCTCTGGGTTCTCAATGTTCTTCATAGTCTTGCAAATCTCTACTCAGAGACAAAAAAAAGAGAAGGAATGGTCTCTGTCTCAACATGCTTCTGGGCCTAAAGCACAAGTGAGAGAGCAAAGTGAGTTCCTGAGTTCAAGTCCAGGCTCTGCCACTAACTAGGTATGGGACTATGATGCTGGCTTCTTAGTCTAGCAAAGGAGAGATTAAGCCTATGGCTCTAGAATTCCTTTGTCTCTCACAGTCTGTCACTTGATTTGAGTGTCAAAGGAGTGAGCATAGAAGTTTATTAAAGAGAGAAATACACTTGAGAAATGTCTTTATCCTCTGCACTTACTATACTGATCAAATGCCTAGTCAGTGTGCTTAATGAATACACAAAAAAAGAAAAGAGCAATGAATGAATGTGAAATGAATGAGCTGCATAAATGAAGAGGCTGTCACCTCCTTTAGGTCTTATCAAGGTGCTTCTCTCTTTTAGAATAAAGAAGATGAGGGAGAGATCACCAAAAGCCTGAGGAGGCCAGAGACCACATACCGGCAAACTGGCCTCGCTCCTGGGCAAGAATATGAGATATCTCTGCACATCGTGAAAAACAACACTCGGGGCCCAGGCCTGAAGAAAGTGACAACCACCCGTGAGTATCACTTGTAAGACTAATATTAAAGCTGATCGTACCTCATAGCACCTCTGATTGATAACATGCCCTCTGACATAGCACTAGTACCAATTCGCTTTTGCTACGTAAAAAGCAAGCCCAAAACTTAGTGACTTAAAACAGTAAATCTGCATGTTGGTGATTTGGGATGAGCTCAGCTGAACAATTTTTCTTTTCTTAATGGGGCTCCCTTATGCATCTGTATGGGCTGGGGGCTGGATGGCCTCCGCAGGATGGTGCCTTTCTGTCCCTCTGGCCTCTCAGCCTCTGGGATGCTAGCTTGGGCCTGCTTTCATGGCATCGAAGCTGGCTGAACACTAGCACTCTATCACTTCTGCCAAAGCAAACCTCAAGTCCAGTCCAGATTTAAGGGGTAGGAGAACTGTTCTATTTCTTGAGGAGAGGAGCTCTGATGTGATATTTCAAAGAGGCACAGACACGGCAAGATGAATAAGTGAGACTGCTGCAAACAATATACCACGTCGTCTAATTTAATATTAGCACCACAGACCTGTGAAAGAGGTAGGGCAAGTGTTAATGTTGTTATTTTTCAAGAGTAAAAACTCAAGCTTAGAAAAGCTACATCAGTTTCACTAACATCACATGGCTGATACTCTCAGGACCACAAATGTAAGCCAGGGTCCAGTTTTATAACTTGAACTCCATTACCACTAACATTGGCTATGGCTCCAGTTTGTGTAAAATGTTAATCTCATGCCTTCAACAGGAACCTAAATAAAATGTCACTCGATGCTGATAATGGGAAAACTTCTTAAGGAGTAGAATAAGATTTGACACTCCTAGTTCATTTGGTGGGGGGGAAAATTCGAATTTGGAGTTGTTCTACCAGAAAGCAAATTTTAAACAAGTAAATAAATAATCAGATAAACCAATAAATAAATACATCATGTTGGGTTGTAATTTGAGAAAACCTCTTTATCTTTTTCAAGACAGTGTATGTGCCAACTACTTAAGGAATTGACTCTTCTTGGCAGGGGATGATTGGAAAAGTTAAATCTGTTGACTAATGACAAGAAAGAACATCTTACATTTAAATATTTGCACACTTTGCTTAGCTCAGAGTCAATTTATAGGGTTGTCTCTTTCACAAGCATTTTCCATCATCCTGACAACATTCCTCTGTGGTAGGTAGAAGGCAGGTACCAACAGGAAAAAAAAATCATTAGATCACCAGAAGGGCATAAAAAAGATCAAGCAAATGCTTTTTGCTATACAGGAGGCACACTGAAAATACAAAAGACATTTCTTTCATTAGCCCTTTTTCTTTTTAATCTAAACATGGGGATTGGCAGCTTTATTTTCTTCTTACCGCAGGACAAACATCCTAACATTTGAAGTTCCCTAATCACATAAATATCAACATTGAGAGGCAGATATTTACTTCTTTATTTTGCCGATGCCTGAATTTTTTTCAGGTTCAAAGGACCTTTAAAGTTTTGGTGCCAAAACACTTTCGACTATTTTCCTCTGATCTTTATAGAGGTCGTATTACAAGCATTTTTGGCACATGGATGTTTTTGAGAAGACTCCACACTTGGAGGAGAAAGAGCCATAGGCTATGAACCCAAACAGTCCTGAGTTTGAATTCCGGCTTTGCCACTCACCGTTAACTTCAGCAGGTTAACTTCTTTAAGCCTCTCACCCTCTGTCTGGGAAATGGGTTTATAGTATCCTCCTTGTCCAGTTGTCACCAGAGTTAAGACATAAATGATAAAGCACAGTGGTTGGCCCATGGTCAGCATAGGACAATATTAGTCTCTTCTAATCAAGGGTCTCAGATCTAGAGAGAGATCAGTCCTTGACCGAATCCCAACTTATTGAAATAAAAGGGCTGCTAAAGGAGGCAGTAGGTATGGCGTGGGTGCTTGCTACCACCTGTAAGAACACAGGATAGACAGGCAGCTTCACTGTCAAATTAGAGCATCATTTTTATTATGCATTTTATGAGTTCTCTATCTGTGAGCTAAGACTGTATCAATATCTAGAATCCAAAAGAAATAGACTCTGCAGTTTTCTCACAATCAGCTATGAATTATTCTTTCTTCTCATTCCCTTTATAAAACCAAGTTCCTTTCATTTGATATCATTTGCTCAACCAATGCTGAAAACAGTAATTTAACTATTTTTAAAAATAAAGAAAAAGACATGGACTAAATGCCTTGTAATTCTTCATTTTAGACATTTACAGAATGCCTGGAATGTTTTATTGTTTGCATTAAAATTGTTTATATAATTTTTAAAAAATAGACAAGACACAAATGGTAGAAACTGAGTCTACACTGGGGTTAAGAAAGGTCAAAGACTCACTGAATAAATGGACGACCCTATCTAAACTGAATGCTACAGTTTGAATAAATTGTAGAGAAATCTGTAATAGAACATTGAGGACAGTGCATTAGAATACTCTTCTTTTTTAATTGTGACAAGAACACTTAGCCTGAGATCTACCCTCTTGAGTTTTTAAATGTACAGTATCGTTAATTATATGTACAATATTGTTCAGCAGAGCTCTAGAACTCAATCATCTTGATTAACTGAAACTTTATATCTGTGGGGGAGGGAGTGTGTGTTTACCTGATTGCAACAGCGCCAAAGGGCTTTCTGTTAGGAACTGACATATAAGTGAGATTTTGAAGAATGAATAGGAGGTTTTCAGAAGAGAAAGGGGTGGGCCACCTCAGGAAGACAGACAAAGGAACAGCAAGCACAGGGGCCAGGAGGTGAGAAACAGCACTTGCTCTCAGAGTCGTGAGCAGCCTTCTTTCAGAGCACAGAACAAAAAGGTGGATGTGGGGGGAGGAGGTGAGTAGAGGCAGGAGGAAGGTCAAGGTGAGGATACAAAGATAGGCAGCTGTGACGTTCCTGCCTAAATTTGTTTCATTCAAACGTAACTGTCCATAGCTGCTAAGACAGTCATTGCCTCACAGAGAGTTTTGTCTAATTAAAAAACAAAGACTAAGTCAATATTTGTTTTAAATCAAGTAGTCCCTAAGCTTGTTCCTCCAACCTATGAGAACAGTAAGATAATAATAACGGAATAACAACCACTTATCATTTAACTGTCATGCTCCATGCTCTGTGCCAGATGCTTTGCAAGCACTATCTACCATACTATTAGGGAAAAAAAACAACAAACCCTACAAAGCAGCAAGTCATTGTTCCTACTTATAGCTTGTTAAACAGGACATTGAGACTCAGGAAGATAAATTAAGGTCAAGTGGTCAGTATTATACCTAAGTGTACACAGATGGATCCAGATGGCTGCCAGCCTTCTCTCGGCATGGCCTTGGCACTTGCCCCAGTCTCTGAAATGGCTCTGTCCTCTGCCCATCACAGGGTTGGATGCTCCTGGCCAGATCGAGGTGAAGGATGTTACAGACACCACTGCTCTGGTCACCTGGACCAAACCCCTGGCCGAGATCGACAGCATAGAGCTCACCTACGGGATCAAAGGTGTGCCAGGTGACCGCACCACCATCGATCTCACCCATGATGAGAACCAGTACTCTATTGGGAACCTGAAGCCAGACACCGAGTACGAGGTGTCCCTCATCTCCCGCAGGGGCGACATGTCCAGCAACCCTGCCAAAGAGACCTTCACAACAGGTAACGGGCCTTCCCCTCCACGCAACGCCAGCAGAGGAAGGATTTTGAGGCTTCCGTCCCCCTTTGTGTTGGAGTTTTCATTCCTTTAAATTTTATCTCAAAATATTATAGCAGTTGATTGATTAATTTTTCAAGAAAAACATATCCAATATATATATATATTTTTTTTTTGCATACATAGAAGGTGCTGGTCTGATAGTCTCAGACAAAAGTTCTAATAAAAAAACTTTAAATAAATGTTTTAATAATAAAATACAGTATATGAAAAACACAAATGACAAAGATGCCTCCTAACCTCTTAGTCTATGGCATTTTTTTAAAAGTACCAAAGTGTCAATCACTCATTTGATATTTTTTCAGAGCTCAGTAAGTATTGTATGTATTATTAAAAATACAGTGATGAACATGACAGGCAAGTTCTCAAACTCATAGAGCTTTTTTTAAAGTTTTTGTATAGTTCTTTAAGCCCTAAATCTGATGAAAACAAAAACAACTAAAGTATCACATCATTTATAAGGGGGAAAGATGCCAAATATGTAGTATTTGTTTAGATTTGTGCATCAGCTATTGAGAAGAGTAAGTGGGCGACTTTGTCATTTCTCCTTAGTGGCAGAAGCTGTTCGTATCTCAGCTTGAATTATCACATTCCCACTTTCCTGGTACCTGGTGTTTTCCACACAAATGTCTCTTCCTCTCCCAAACAGGCCTGGATGCTCCCAGGAACCTTCGTCGCGTCTCCCAGACAGACAACAGCATCACCCTGGAATGGAGGAACGGCAAAGCAGCCATTGACAATTACAGAATTAAGTACGCACCCATTTCTGGAGGTGACCACGCTGAGGTCGAAGTTCCGAAGAGCCAACAAGCCACAACCAAGACCACACTCAAAGGTGAGCTCCACAACGCAGACCCGAGGACATGTCCCCATTTTGCAGCCCTCCAGAAAGAAACTGTAGAGCAGCTCCCAGCCTTCCCTCTCACTTGGATGTCAACAAGTCAGCCTGTACACTCCATTCACTGGGAAATCACAGCCTCCAGAGATAGCTCAGGGCCATTGTTTGCTTTTTGTTGTTGTTATTGTTGTTGTTTATGCCAGTTTACTTTTTTTCATGTTATATATGCATAATTTTTTTTAACATTTTAGTTTTGTATTTTCCCCTTCCCTCTCCCCCTCCCTTCTAGTAACCACTAGTCCATTGTCTGTGTCCATGAGTCTCTGTTTGTTAGTCCTGTCCATTTGTGGCTTTTAGGTTTATATCCCACATATGTGACATCATGTGATTTCAACCTTTTCTGTAAGGCTTATTTCACTTAGTATGATTATTTCAAGGTCCATCCATGTTGTCACAAATGTCAGTATTTCATCTCTACCTATGGCTGAGTAATATTCCGTTGTATATATGTATCACAGCTTCTTTAGCCAATCATCTATCATAGGACATTTTAGTTGCTTCCATGTCCTGGCCACCGTGAATAATGCTGCTATGAACATCAGTGTGCAAATATCTTTTTAGATATGAGTTTTCAAGTCTTTGGGCTAAATACTCAGTAGAGGGATTGCTGGATCATACAGTAGATCAATTCTTAGTTTCTTGAGGAACCTCCATACTGTATTCCATAGTGGCTGTACCAATTTGCAGTCCCACCAGCAGTGTATAAGTGTTCCTTTTTCTCTGCATCCTCTTCAGCATTTGTTATTACTTGTCCTGTTGATTACGGTCATTCTAACAGGTGCAAGATGGTATCTCATTGTGGTTTTGATTTGCATTTCTCAGGGCCATTGTTATGATACTGCAAAGGCTGTCTAGCTTGGTGCTGAGTTTCAACATGCACGTTCTCTCTTAGGTCTGAAGCCAGGGACTGAATATGGGATTGGCGTGTCTGCTGTGAAGGAAGACAAGGAGAGCAACCCGGCCACCATCAATGCGGCCACAGGTGAGGCACTCCTAGAGCCCCGCCACCACTGGGCCAGCACCACCTGATGTAGCAGGGCCCAGGAGGAAGAAAACCTCTTTTAAAAGAAATGGTAGATGCCCCAAGGAGAAAAGGGCCCCTCAGATCATCTGGCACAGATTTCTAATCCAGAAGTAAATAAGCATACCACATCTAAATGATGCTGGCAGTGCTCTCTCTCTCTACAGAAAGGGGAGTGGCATTTTTTGGTTTTGTTTTTTAGGAAAAATTAGAACTATACTTTATAAGAAATATGCAAACCTTTTAAATTGATAACAAATTCCATATTTTGTTTCATTTTGTCTTTTTAATACCATTGACTAATTAAAGCCCATTTAAGGGGTTTTCTCAGAAAACTTACCTGTGTTGTACACTCTGGTCATACAGATTTATAAGCGGCAGGAACAGTTGAATTCAGACTTTGCTCTTACCTATTGTTCCCTGCAGCTCCATTTTATGAGTGAGGGTGGTGAGAGGCTGCCTGATTTGAAGCCATTGATTCTTTATTCAATCTATTTTTTTATGAAAAGTGTGTTAAAAAAAAAAGGAAGTTCTTCTCTCTACCTCTCCGTCAGCCTCCTCTTTGCCTCCTCCAGACACCACAAAGCAAAGGAAGGCTGGTGTGCCAAGGACAGGTCACACTCTACGGAGCCTCCTCGTTATGCAGGAGCCATAACACTGACCGCTGACATAGCCTTCTTCATCTTTTTGTTTTGAGGTCATTGTAGATTTGCATGCTGTTGTGAGAAATAATATAGAGAGCTCCCCTAAGCCCCTGGCCATTTACCCCAATGGCAACAATTGTGTAACTACAGAACAATATCACAACCAGAAAAGTAACATTGGTACGATCTACGACTTCATTCAGATTTCACCAGTTTTACACACACCCACTGTATGTGTGTATTTAGTTCTATGCATTTTTATCACATGTCGATTTTTGAATCCCCCACTAGTCAAGACACAGAATACTGTCATCACTAAGATCTCTTTTGCTTTCTTTTTTTTATAGTTGAGGGCACATCCCTCCCTCTTCCCATCCCTAACTCTTGATAATCACTGATCTGTTCTTCATCCCTATAATTATGTAATTTCAAGAATGCTACATAAAAGGAGTCATACCATATGAAAACTCTAGAGATTAGCTTTTTCACTCAGCAAAATTCTCTTGGGAGCCATCCAAATTGTTTCTCGTTATCAGTAGTCAGTTCCTTTTTATTGCGTTTAATTAAGTAGCATTTTGTGGTATAGATATACATTATATTCATTTTAATCTTCCAAAAATCCAACAAGGTAATGTAAAACCACATTTACAAAGGTGAAGACTGGGATGCAGTTAGGTGAGTCTCCTGAAGTCACATAACCCCTCCATGGCAGACCTGGGGCTGCAGCCCCAAGCCGGCCAACTTACAGCCCCAGAAACAGCCTGCCTCGCAGCCCGAAGAGCTTCATCTCTCTGTTTTCCTTCCAGATATGGATGCACCCAAGGACCTCCGGGTGTCTGAATCTACGGACACCAGCCTAACCCTGCTCTGGAAGTCCCCGCTGGCCAAGTTCGACCATTACCGGCTCAATTACAGCCTTGCTGCAGGCCAGCCAGTGGAGATGCAACTTCCCAGGGACACCACCTCCACTGTCCTGAGGGGCCTGAAACCCGGTCAGGAATACTCCATCCTCCTGAGGGCAGAGAAGGGCAGGCACAAGAGCAAGCCCGCGCGCGTGAAGGCGTCCACAGGTGAGGTCGCCCCTGAGCTTCCTACAGGCCCTCTGTACATGGTGGGGCTTGCAGACCCAGCAGGCAGGCCGTCTGCAGATGAGACACACAGAAGGGAAACATGCTGCTTTCTCCATTCACGAAGCCTCTAAATGCCACTTACCTTTTCCTCTTGTCAATGGATTCAGCAAAGTTCTTTTGCTGGGTGATCAGCAGTGGGTTTTAAATATTTCTTTCTAGGAGAATTTAAAGCATCAGGATTTGTGTTTGTCTTCAGTTTTTCTTTTTAATTTTGTGCATTTTACAGTCTTTTAAATTTTTTCTTTTTTTTACTCCCTTTAGCCTAACAATTAATTTACTTTTTCTTTCTTTTCTTTTTTGTTTTTTTTTCAAGATGATCAAGATGCTGGTAAGAATTCTTTGGTTATTTCCCATTAAATGTTTTTGTTTTTTTTTATTCTAGGTCTTTTGCTTTCCTCTAAGGTTACCTGAAAATTTGCATATGGTCCTTGGAGCATTTCACAGTGCCCTTCTCATTTTCTCTTTTCTTTTAGCCATTAAGAAGTGAACTTCATTTTCCCATTGCAGCTTAATCCTGACCTCCAGTGTCCCTTCTGGCCCAATTATCCTGTTCTTTGTACCTGCTGCCACATTTCCTCAGTGGCTAAATTGAAAGCAAAATTAGAAAAATATCCGTTCTTCCCATATGAAAAATATGCACATATAGTTTCGCCCCCAAAATATTCAAGATATATAAGTAGAAAGTGTTAGTTCTTCAGGATGTGACAAATCATAGTCTTTAGTTTCAACTTAATTGTACATATTTATTGAGAACCCACTGAATACACTGTAGTGTGCTGGTATCTGAGAGAAGAGTGGGGCATAAATATGGCTTTGTTATTTTGACTCATGTGCTCCCCTTACAGATCTTGGGAAAGACTAGACATTCAGGGTATTAGAACTCAATCAAGGAAAGAGAATCAGGAGCAGCCAGGCAAAGTGCCATGGCAGAAATGTTACTCCAGCTTAATCTCCACAAACAGAAAAAGGGTTATAATAATGGGCACATTTGGAAATGCCTTGAAGGGTCTTTGTCATTTATGAATACTTTTACCTGCATATAACAGAAATCTCAAATAACAAGTTACAAGAGCAAGACAGAAGTCGATTTCCTATCTCAGAAAAGATATCTGAGGTTACATGATTCAGGGATAGGATAGCAGTTCCAAATTATCAGAAACTCAAGCTCCTCCTCTCTTACTGTTCCACTCTTCTTAGTCCTTGGCATCCGCTCTTGAAGTCACCTCCACATCACAATATGGCTGCTGCAGTTCTAGGCAGAATGAAGGAGGAAAAACAAAAAACAAAAGAGAGTACCTCCTAGATGAGTCTTTCTGGAAATTTCACCAGACTTCTATATATGTATCATTGGTCACTCCTGGCTATAAGTAAGTCTAGGAAAGGTAGTCTTCTGTCTTCCCAAGTCTCCTACATTTACTAGAGTCAGTAATATACTCCAAACATGCTCTGTGCTAAGTTCTAAGGTTGCTAGGTCAATTAAAACAGGTCTGTGCTCCCAAAAAAGCTCACTATCTAGTAAAACAGACAACACAACACTCTGCTTGCTATAACTGGGGGTGCAGAGGGTATGGAGGGAGCACAGATGCCTTCTAGGCATCAGGAAAGATGAAAAACAGGAGGAAGCTTTGGACAGACACGTAGAGGCCAACAGGACTCTGTTGTGGAATATGTAAAGAAATAAAAGTTCAGGCACCTGGCCTTTGTGAACATGTGGAAAGAAGAAAGAAACAGGATAAATGGGAGCTTTTGGGTGAATGTACCATGTGGCTATGAGTACTCAGATGTCAAAGGGCTACAGATTCAAACCTCAAAAGAAAGGAACTCCCAGTTCTTCATCAGTGATTTTTAATAGCAGAAGTGGGTAAGTTGCCATTCGTTATCTGTGGGTTTGAAGAAGAAGATGTAGAATTGGCTGCCCCAAGGCATTTGTCCCAGGGAATTCCAAGGCTCTAACCTTGGAAATGAGCCAAAATAATACAAGCCTTTTCCTTGATGCAGCACCAAGTTAAAAATATGCATAACCTAGCTGCCCATCACACCTGAAATAAAAGCCAAAGACCCTGCCATAGGCTGCAAGGCCCTACAGAACCTGATTCTTCCCATCTTACTGACCATATTCCACCACATGTCCCCTTGCTCGTTTCACCATGTTTACCCGGCCTTCTCACTGCTCCTTAAATATGCCAGCTCTGCTCCTGCCTTAGGGGCTTTACACATGCCATTCCTCCTGCCTGGGTTTCTCTCTTCTCCCAGTTATTTGTATGTCATCTCTCTCATTGCACTCAGCTCAAGTGTCAGCTCAAAAGACTTTTCTGGCCACCAGTATAAAATCGTACCCCCATCCTGATTTACCCCTACATGCTTCTCCAGAGTTCCTCATGATATTTATCTGGCCTGATATTATTCGGTAATTAGTTTATTTATCTATGGCCTGCCTCCAACTACCAAACAAAATGGAAGGACTTCATCTCCTTTATGTAGTACTGTATCCCCCGTGCCTCAATTCAGCCAACCATGCACTTGATGAGCATTTGGGGACCCCAGTTGCTCCAGAGGCAATATTTTCATTGAATCTTCTGGTTCTCTTCTTCTGCCTCTGCATTAATAGCCCAATTCTCTCCTTGACAATTAATAGGTTAAAAAAAAAAAGAAATCATTCCCTGGAAAATTTTTAATTAAGTTTAATCTGAATAGAAAAGGAAAGAAAGAAAGAAGAAAGGAAGGGTAGGAGGGAGGAAGAAAGAGAAGGGCTAGGAAGGAAGGAAGGAAGGAAGGAAGGAAGGAAGGAAGGAAGGAAAGGAAGGAAGGAAGGAAGGAAGGAAGGAAGGAAGGAAGGAAGGAAGGAAGGAAGGAAGGAAGGAAGGGAAAGAGAAAGAAGAAAGGGAGAAAAGAAGAATGGTGCTATATGTGTTAGCACTGAAAAAAATTATTGTGTGTCAGGTATATATTTCCCACCCTTCTCTGTCTCTGCATGTGTACTCTTAAAAACACAAGAAACCCTTGACAAAGGTGGAGGCCATGAATTTGCTGTGAGCAGTAAGGGACATAAAGCAAGGAGGATATGTAGAAACCCAAAGACAAAGAAGCATCTTTCCACACTTCTTAGTTCTTCTTCCTGGTCAAATATTAAAATGACATAAGATAGATTAAGAGGAGACAATAATCAAATTTAATTCTGTATATACATACCAGGGTTCTACAGGAACACGGGACCCAGGACAAATTGGGCAATTGAGGCTTATATGCCACATTGAGCTAAAGAGGAAGCATGGGTAGTGATTTGGGACTTTAAATGGGAGGAAGGTAATTCACATGGAGATGCAGAAGCAAAAGTCTGGTAAACGAATGTTGACTGGGCCATCTTCCACATGGGAGACAGAGAGAACCTTGATTAAATGGGCCTTGCTAGGTTCTTTCTCATCTGTCACACCTAGTTCATAATAAACTCTAGTTATCTAGGATGATACTTCCCTCCCTGGAGAGGTCCTCTACCTAAATTTTTTTAAAGCTGTTAGAGGTAAGGTCAAAGTTTCTTCCTAAGTCTTTTGTTTCTTAAAAATAGCTAGCTTAAAATAATGACTATCCCAGAGAGGCATATTTTGAAGTGGCAAACACTGCTTCCTTTAACCATCTACAAGATGGTGGGAATCTAAAGATTAAAAGTTGACACAACCAGAAATTTTTCCAGGCCAGCTGGTCAACACACTATCAGAACCGAAATGAGATTTCGAAATGCCGATTTCCCAGGCCCACTGACATTGTTCGGAGGATAGATGCCAGTGCACATCTGTAAGAAAAAGACAACAGCCTTTTCATAAAGAAATGCCAAGAAACTGAGTGTGGAACTATGAAACGGAAACACTGGACTCCTGGGGCGGTCAGCCCACAGTGTGTCATTTGCTATCGAAATGTAGAGTCTGCATTTATTATGGGAAGCCTCTTAGTCCCTACTTCAACTATTCTTCTGTATTTTTATTCATATTATTCCCTCCCTTTTCATAACTTGTAGCCCTCTCCCTTTAATTTATCTACTGATTTTATTTGGTGAAATCAAACACATACTTACCTGACTAGTATGTGTTTAGTGGAGGGATTTGAGTAGAATACAAATAGCTCCCTTAACAGTCACAGCACTGCTCACTAAAATAAACTGATGCTGTTTTTTGATTTATCTAACCACCCCCTCCCCTTCAAAAAATGGAAGAATAGCCAAAACTTTTGGTGGAAGTATCATTACCATGATTGTTACTATTTACTGAGCAATATAACATTAGATGAAAATTACTCTAAAACTGTATGAACAAATAAAACAGGATTTGACGGGTATCAGGGTGTTGTATGACAGCATCAGTGGCATATTAAAAAGCTAATTCACAGAGAAGAGATGGTTCTCGTCAGGAGGAAATATTTTTCATTGTGGATCTCCTCCTTGTCTCTCTCTGTCCATCTTTATGGCAACAGTTTAATAGATAATCCGTAATCACCTCCTTCCTGCCAAGTCAGGTCACTCTCATCTCTCTTATGACCTGGGACTTGATATTTGTCACAGGGAAAAAAAAAAAATGTTTTCTGTCAGAATGAGAGAGACAGCTTAACAGGAAGTTACTTAGAGAGGAAAGATAGTGATTTAATTCACATCAAGGGGAGAACTGTCACTGTCAGCTAAGTTTCTGATAAATAGGAATAAAAAAGAGGAAAGCGGAATAAAAAAGGGAATTTATGGGCCACAGGATCAATTTCCTTAACCTCACTGTTGCTCTTAGGTTGCTTTTGTCTTACGTTTCTTTGTGCATGAAGACTGCGGGGACATTAGAAAAGCACATGCTCATGAGTTTAGTTGTGCTTTAATCCCAAAGGCAGGGATGCGACTGCTATATCTAGAGCACTTATGCCTCACGAGGGCTGTGGGTTTAAGAACGGTTGACTCCCCCTTTCTTTCCCTCGAATTAGATATGTCACTTTGAGTTTCGAGGTCTTCTCTTTCTCATAGAGACCGTGTTTGTGTGGTTAGAATTGATATAAGGCTTTGGAGGTGAGCTTCTAGACACATACTTGTTTTAAATGAGGAGTTCATAGAATATAGTTCAAGATCAGGTATCTTAAACATTTTCTGTAAAAGGGCCTGATAGTAAATATTTTATACCATGTGGTTTCTGTTACAACTACTCAACTGTGCCTTTGCAGCACAAAAGAAGCCATCAACAATACAGAAATAAACAAGCGTGGCTATGTTCTAATAAAACTTCATGACACCAAAACTTGAGTTTCTTATATTTTTATATAACGTGAAGTATTCTTATTTGGATTTTTCTCCTGGTCATTTAAAAATATAAAAACTGTTGTGAATTCACTCATTGCCGAAAGAGGCAGCAGGCCAGATTTGACCTTTAGATTGCAGTTTGCAGAACTCTGTTCTAGATCAACCAAGATTTGAAAGAGAGTGAGCTTTGCCAATATGAAACAATTAAGAAGAATACTCCCCAGAACTTGGAAAAGTCTGAATTAAATACAGTCTTAAAAAGTGTTTTCCCTTCTGAAAGAGTGTCTTCAATCCAATTGCAGGCTAAGATTTTCGAGTTAGAGGCCTGCTTTAATGGACACATGGAGCTCTTTTGAAATTAGCAGCTAGTGTGAGCCATCAATTAAAATTGTTCTTTTAAATGAACTCAAAGCAGTTTTTACTCTGTCGTTTACATGATTCTCTTCCAGAGAAAATCCTTTCTTACTAAGACATGCAAAAGTCCACTTAAGCTCAGCCCTGGGCTACCTATCACCTTGAAGGGATATTCATACAAGAGAGTTTTTATTGTATTTTGTGTGTGCAGGAGATGAATGAACTTAGCAAGTTCCATTTTCATAAGCTCTGTTTTTCCCACTCTTTCTTTCTGTCCAATAAGGTTCAGTTTTGCAAAAACTCGCCACCTTGTACACTTCAGCCTTACTTATACTGTGTTAATTTATTTCTGATCTTCCTGAAGTGGTTTATGTAAACTGGTTGGAGCCTGTAAACTAACAAAAATTCCAATATAAAGAAGCAATAAAACAGACCTTACACGGGACATTGAGGAAGCATGAACAGGAATGGAATCTAAGAGGAACGAATTTTCTCAAAATACAGACGGTTGGACAGCTCAGACAGGGAATCCCAGTAGCCAAAGACTGTTCTTTCTACTCTCAACTGATGAGAGACACTTTCCAAAATGGAGACTGAAGGCCAGAGCAATACTAACGTAGATGGGTATGGTTGTCTAAACCCACGGGACACAGGTCAGTAGGAAAATGCCATTTCGAAAGACAAACCCAAATATGCAACAGGGCAAAGAAGTATTATATTGATTTCTCTGTTGGTGTTTTTATGGTGACAGCACTGTTTGTGAGCAAAATATGGCATTCGGGCCACCATGGGCTTTCATCACTGGCCATGGGTTTGTCATCCTCAGGTTCCCAGAAGGAAAGTGTTTTGAGGAATGGTTTAACTGACCCTATCTCTGTCATTATTTAGACCACATCCCTGAATTGGAAAACCTCACCATGACCGAGGTTGGCTGGGATGGCTTCAAACTCAACTGGACCGCAGCTGACCAGGCCTATGAGCACTTTGTCATTCAGGTGCAGGAGGCCAACAAGGTGGAGTCAGCTCAGAATCTCACAGTGCCCGGCAGCCTGCGGGCCGTGGACATCCCGGGCCTCAAGGCCGCCACCCCTTACAGAGTTACCATCTATGGGGTGATCCGGGGCAATAGAACACCCGTGCTCTCTGCTGAGGCCTCCACAGGTACCTCTTACCTTTCTGTCTAGAGCTTCTATTTTTCTCAAAAGGAAATTGCCCAAGTATAATCAGATGCAACTTGCTTTTGAATGAACTTGTTCTGCCCCAACTTTTAGCACTAAGGTGTTTAAGAAAGAGAAGCCATCAGGCTGCACAGCTCCAGGGGCAGCTTTCACACTGTACCCCAAGTGGACAACACCCTTGGGAGCTGTGCAAAGCCCAGCCTGGGGACTAAACACGCAGCCCCAATGTCAGAGACATTTAGCCTCACAAATAGGCCCCCGCTGGTAAGGCCTCTTAAAGCATTTTAATTAAAAGGAAAAAAATAAATCACAAAACTAATCTCCTCGTCTACTGGAGTTTAGGGTAATTTTTTAAAGAAATAAGATAACAAATCTTTTCTTCCCCCTCAGCCCCTTTACTCTAGTTCATAATTTTAGGAAGCTGCATGATGCATGTTTATCTTTTAAAAATTCTTATTTTTTAAAAGTAATCTAAGCCTATTCTTGTGTTTAAAAATGCCCTGGATCTTGGTGTGTGATTTGATTGTTAAACAGTGCTCTGTCCTTCTCCAGGGGAAATACCCAGCTTGGGAGAGGTCACCGTGTCCGAGGTGGGCTGGAATGCCCTCCGGCTCAACTGGACTGCTCCTGAAGGGGCCTATGAACAGTTTGTTATTCAGGTGCAGGAGACTGATGCGCTAGAGGCAGCCCAGAACCTCACAGTCCCGGGAGGGCTGAGGTCCATGGACCTGCCTGGGCTCAAAGCAGGCACTCATTATAGCGTCACCATTCGCGGGGTCTCTCAGGACTTCAGCACAGCCCCTCTCTCTGTTGAAGTCTTAACAGGTATTCCGAACTAGTTTGTTGATTTGCTTCCCACCCCACCCCACCCTTCCACACCCTCCTCCCCCGTTGTCTCTGCTCAGAAGGGATCAAAGCACTGGGTTCAGCCCCTACCACCCCGGGGAAAACCGGTGAATCACCCCTGATTCCATCCAAATGTCACATCCTTTATACGGCCAAGTCTTAATGTGGCATGGTAGCCAATTCCATGGAAAATTCCACCTACTCTCTCTTTACAAAAGTGAGAGGTGAATTTTGTTTCAAAACAAGTTTCAGTCATCATATTTAAAAAGTTGGAAAGCACAATTTGCAAGTGGAAAAAATTTGGTCCGGGCTGATTTTAAGATCACACCAAAAGACTCCCCGAAGCCCTATCTGTATGTCAAAAATGGAAGTCGTGAACAATTCCTAGAACTACCTTTTATTCTCAAAGGCTCAAGAGAAAAACCTCGGCATTCATGCCAACCATTGGAGTGTGCTCAACAGCTGCTATAAATAAATTATGCATCTGTAATCAACACTAGCCAGACAGTGCATCCCAACCCTGGGCCAGATGCCATCTTACCTGAATCCCAGTGTGAAATTGCCTTTTTTGTAACTCAGTAACTCTGTGTCCTTGCACAGAGAAGGTTCCAGATCTGGGAAACCTCACGGTGACCGAGGTTAGCTGGGATGCACTCAAACTGAACTGGACCACCCCAGACGGGATCTATGAGCAGTTTGTCATTGAGGTCCAGGAGGCTGGCCAGGGCAAAGAAGTTCGCATTCTCTCCGTTCCTGGCAGCCTGCGCTCCATGGAAGTCCCAGGCCTGAGCGCCGGTACCCCTTATACAATCACCCTGCATGGCAAGGTCAGGGGCCGCAGCACTCGACCCCTCGCTGCAGAAGTCACCACAGGTATATGACTCCTCCCAGATGGGGACTTGATTGAGCCAGCCTATCTT
Source organism: Macroglossus sobrinus (assembly GCA_004027375.1). Lineage (NCBI taxonomy): Eukaryota > Metazoa > Chordata > Mammalia > Chiroptera > Pteropodidae > Macroglossus > Macroglossus sobrinus. The sequence continues at coordinate 76,158 of PVKZ01003321.1, read as the reverse complement.
TGTAACAGAGAAAATTCTTTATGTAGCAGAATCTGTCTCAGTGTTTTTACAGGCAGTATAAGCTGTCCCTTAGGGAGGTCTGGGTTGGAATTCTACCCTACTCGCTGATTATTCTTGGGTATATCATTTTACATCTCTGAGCCTTCTTCTCTCATCTTCAATTCAGTGATAAGACCCCTACTTCAGAACGCTGTCAAGAGCAGTGAATGAGATCATGAAAGTCCTCAGCAAAGTGCCTGTCTTGTAATAAATACTGAATAGCAAATAGCTAAATTTATCAGATAGCCAAATAGCGTAGTAAAAACAGCATAAACAACAGTAAGGCAGTGGCATGAAAATAAGGTCTGAACTTTCTAGAGAAATCTTGTCATTACTGGACTCAGAGTCACTAATGGCCTTCTAGCTTGTAGTCGGATCTCTACAGAAAACATTTGAAATGATCTAGTCAACTGCTGAAATTATCCCAGTTCCTCTCTCCTTAACAAACACTCAAGGCAGGGACATTCTTGAGAAAAGACAGTCACTTAACGTCTTTCATTCAGTTCGTGGAGGAAAAACAATTCATCTCAATATGTCCTCAGAAAATATGCTTCTCCTCCATCTGTTATAGAAAACCTCATGCTGTTCGTGAGGTTTCTAGAAACAACCTTAAAGAGGACTCTGGACAAATGGGCCAGATTTTCGGTGATAGGATTTTTATGCCAGTCCCTAAGCCCATGATCTTCCCTATATACCCTGTGTTTTGATAATGCCACCCAAATAACCTAATTTGAAAATTTTTTTTTAGTTTTTTTTGCTCATATATACCAAATAAATTTGGTCCTTGCTAGAAACTACACGCAATTCCAAAAAATAAGAAAGGTGATATTGTAATCCACCCAAGCTGGCCAGGTTATCATAGTCCTGTGTTTTCTGCAGTTCCTTCAAACCAAACAAGAGACGTATGTAATCCGGGTCCAGCATGCGAACGACCTACCTCTGCAGTTTGTAAACTTTTGTTTTCAGCAGCGGGACTCAATTTTGGCACATAGAGTATTACAAGGAACCCCATATATGACAGCTAAACGAACCGCTGTTCTTAGTGAACTGGGAAAAAGGAAGGAGCTGCCTAGATCCATGACCCCAACCCAGTTCTTCCACAAAACACTTAAGTCTACGTGGAGCACAGTTTGAAAACAGCACCTCTAAACGGTAGAGTTTGCTTAGACTCTCACTGTGCACTGAAGCCCAGGATTCCTGAGAAAGAGTCCTTCATACCTTCTCAGCTAAAATCCCTGCACTTACTTCCATTTCTAAATTTGAAACCATGGCCACTTCAGCTTTAAAAAGAGAGGTGGAGAGATTTCATTTAACCCTGAGAAGCATTTACTAAGGAGTGGATTTTTCCATATTTGAATCTAAACTTTCTAAATCAGCAATAATAACAACATTAAATTTTCCTTCTACGCTGTAGAAAAGTAGAGGGCCCTGCTCGGAGCCATTTGCTGAGCAAAACATAATCACGCACTTTAATTAAAAGTGGGCCCTCAATTCACACAAACGGCCTGGCTTCATGATGCAGCTGTTTCTCATTCAGATACCAAGTATTAGCAGGAGAAAGTGGGAGGGAAGAGAACAAGCTAAAAGTCCAGTACAGAACCTTTGACCCCCTTAAAACTGAGAAAAATCCCGAGATAAAACATCAGCTTTGTCCCAACCTGAGACAGCATATGTTTTACAAACCCAGTCTGATAGCAAGTGGCCAGCAATGAGATGGCCTCACCAATGTCAGGTAATGAAATGAAACGGAATTCTTTCCAATATGACTAAAAAGTCTCAAGGGAAACATCAAAACAATGACATATTTGTTAGGCTGCCAATTATCAGGCACTCACTAGGAGCCAGGTATGATACTCAGAGGTTTAGAAATAGTATGGTTTAATCATCACACAACCTGAATGAAATGGCACTGCCAGCTCCTTTTACAGATGAGGAGAGTAAGGCTCAGAAATGAGCTGGGTGACATGCCTAAGATTACACAGCTAGCAAATATCAGTGTGGGAATTCTAATCCAAGACCCAGCTGCCTCCAAAGCCTGCACAAAAGTTAAATGGTTAAAATCATTCCTGCTTCCTTTATCCTGACTTATGACTCCACCTTTTCCAATTGCCCTTTAAGTTCTGGTTGTGCCTGCTCAGAGACCCCCTGGTGGGTCGTGAGTGGTTCAGGTGGCATTGCCTTCTCAAGGGTAAATAATACAGATATCCCCCTTCCTGGCCATTTTCAACTCCTAAAGAAAGCTGTGGACAGATAACCACAATTAGAAATTTCAGATTAGAAATGCTCAGAGACCAAGAATCACACACACACACACACACAATTCTCTCATCCCTTTCTCTCTTTTTTCGAGCTGGGCTGTGGGACGTTCGGTTTCCTCATTTATTGGTTTACAGAACTGACAAATACCTCTCTGTCCTTCTTCAGAAGAGCTCCCCCAGCTGGGAGACTTAGCCGTGACTGAGGTTGGCTGGAATGGCCTCAAACTCAACTGGACCACAGCTGACCATGCCTATGAGCACTTTGTCATTCAGGTGCAGGAGGCCAACAAGGTGGAGTCAGCTCAGAACCTCACGGTGCTCGGCAGCCTGCGGGCTGTGGACATCCCGGGCCTCAAGGCCACCACCCCTTACAGAGTTACCATCTACGGGGTGATTCAGGGCTATAGAACACCCGTCCTCTCTGCTGAGGCCTCCACAGGTACCTTCTCCTCCCTGTCCATGCTTTCTTCTCAGATTCCCTGCTTCCTCTCCAAATGATGGATAGGGAGTAAGGAGTCAGCTTCTTTTCATGTCCGAATCCTTCCATGCTCCCCTTAACTGCTGGCTGTGCATGGTCAGAAATGGACTGGGCTGCGCCTTGGTCCAGATGCCTTTGCCATCTTGAGAATGAAGGATACAGAGGTTGCCTTTTTTGACCTTCCAGCCTCTCTCAGACATCACCTGTGTAATTCTATAACTCCATCTCTATTGAATGATGGCTTTCTGTTTCAGGAGACAACCTGAAGGTTTAATTTTTTTCCTCCAGTACCTGGATATAACTAAAAGCCAACTCTTCCCCTGTGTGAGTGAGTGGTGGTGGAGCACAGATTATTTACTTCAGAGAGTCTCCTTTGCTAGTTGAAAATGGTGCTTTACTATCCCGAAACCCTCAAGGGTATGAGTGCTGCGGTTCTTGGGTTTAAAAGAAATGTTTGAGTTTAAATGTTTCTTTAAAATACACTGAGGATAATAAGAGAACTGAATTACCCTCCTCCAGGCAATTCTCTCAGAGACTAAGTCATTGTTAGAACACCAAATTAGCAAATAGCTAGACCAAAAAGAGGAGAAAAAAAGTCACACAAATATGACTGGATACAGTACCAAAGAAAAAGCCATTCATTAGCAGAAGTACACACAGCAGCATTTGAAACAAGGAATGTCCCAGGCTGTGAATGTCAAAGATCTGATGCCCTTTTGCTCTTTGAATCAAGATTTGCTCCCTGGAGAGCTGACCTTTGGATGGCACACTCCCATCTTAGACCCAGGAAGGTGCATTACAGTTTACTCATCACTCTGCTGAGTGACAAGGCTTTCAGTGTTTCCCCAGGAGCCTGCTAAATTGAGCAGCCTTTCCAACACTGTTTTCCACTATATGCCTACACTGGTTTAAACTCAGTAGATGCTGTGTTGTTAGGTTCTACATATGCCTGCCCCATTTTTATATAATCATTGCAACAAATTGGAAACCTGTATGTCCTAGTTGATTCTACCAAAAACAGCTCCATATTTTAGCCTCAGTCATTTCAGTATCTCTTGCTGACATACATTTACAGCACAGGCAACTGTGAACGGTGGCCCTAAAATGCCTAAAAATTGTAGCTCAGGCTGCCTTGGATGTACCCAAGGCTTCTTTATCTCACATCCACAAACTGTCCCTTTCCAGAAGGCAGATCAATCACCTACCACTTCTGATCTTTCCTACAGATCTTGTGGTTTGGGTGTTCTTAGTATTTTTGTGCTTTTTTTTTTCTTTTTAGTGATAGCAACATTCTTGACTCTGATGAGTCAGAATGCTGAAAGGACAGGCAGTAATTCGATCTGATTTCACCAAATCTCTTGAGAGAGGAAAGTCTTCCCCTTGCTTGGCAGAGAGACAGTATTAGCTTTTCAAACCCTGCTTCTGCCTGCCCTCTGCATGTTTTATTCTTGCTCGAAAAGTTGAGGTAGGACCATCTCCAAGACAAAATGTTATTTCTTGGCTGAACCAGGTTGCCTGACTGCTTTGTCTTGGCTCAGCTCTCCTGGTTGGCAATGCAATACTAGCCTTCTTGGCCCACACAGAAAGCAGTTAAGAGAAGACAAGCTATTTTAACAAAATATGAGACCTGCTGGCCCTTGTCAGAAGCATAAAGAAAATACTAAGAATTACACTGACAAGTTGCCAACTTCCTTTAAGTCACAAAATCGGAAGCCTGAGTGTACCACCTGGGAAGGGTAATGGTGTCAGAATTATTTAGTCTTCATTGAATAGATGGGAGCTCTCTCAAAACAAAGGACACCTGCAGGAGGAAGCCAAGTAATCTTGGTCTCCAGAGTACAATTATAGACAATGGAAGCTTCCAGCACTCATATCTTTTGACCGATGGCCAGCATCCCGGAGGTGGGGCTCCTGGAAGGATCTAGGCTTAAGCATAGCAGGTCCTCCAACAGTCATTCGGCATGTCTTCTCACACACCAGATTCCAGCCGGCCTGATCATGTGTGGCAGCTCCAGAGCATGGAAATCTTAAGTGCCATACCTTCCTTTTTGCATTTTCCTTTTAACAAATCCCCTTTTCTCTCCCATTGGCACCGAATGATAATACTGCTTCATTTTGCTCTAACCCTGAACTGTCAGATCTTTCTACTCAGCTGTGGTCCTATTAACAACCTCAAGTTTAAAACACAGCCAAAGGATTCACTCTAATTAATTTGTTTCTTCTCTCCTACCCACCTCCTTTTTTTTCAGCTGGAGAACCTGAAATTGGAAACTTAAATGTTTCTGACATAACCCCTGAGAGCTTCAATCTCTCCTGGACAGCTACCGATGGAGCCTTCGAGACCTTTACCATTGAAATTATTGATTCCAATAGGTTTCTGGAGACGATGAAATACGAAATCTCTGGTGCTGAACGAACTGCCCACATCTCAGGGCTACGCCCTGGTAATGATTTTATTGTCTACCTCTCTGGACTTGCTCCCAACATCCGGACCAAAACCATCCATGCCACGGTCACCACAGGTACACGTGCATTCTCCCATTCCTAACACCCTCTCTCCAGAGTCTTCTTTGCAGGGTGAAGCCACTCCTTCTCACCCACCGAAGCACAGGCCACAATGCATTAACTCCTCCAGAATGCCAGGCTGGAGCGCTATTAACATAACTCTCTCCCAACAGCAGCTGAAATGGTGAATTTCCATTAAGCCCCTTGCCCGATTTATCACTGACCAGGACATTGGCAGTATAAAATGTAGTTTGGTCCATTTTGCCATATAGAATCTAGAGAAAAGGATTCTCCCCTTCGGTAACAAAATACAACAAAAAGGTCATAATTAGCATTGTCTTTAACTTTGAAAGTCATCTACATTAGTCATAGAGGCCTTAAAAATCATAATTTTTGTCATCCTACCGTCTTTGCCTTTCTAGAGCCTTTGACCTCCTAATACTCAAATATGCCAATGATTTAATGTAATTGTGTTGGTGCTATTTTTTTTAACTGGGAAAGTGATAAGAAAGAGCAGAGATTACTGATCATATGAATGCAGAGGAAACTATGCCACACAGATCATCCCAATTCCAGTGCCATCTCTAGGACAGGAGACGAGAACATACTGTCTTGCCCCAGAGCAGTGAATGATAGGTGACAAACAAAATTAAAATAGCTGTGTTTAAACAAGGAGCTTGGCTAGCAGAAGAGTAAATGGCTCTCACTTTAAATTTGTATTACCTGTGACATATATACTATGGCAGATGTTCTGTGGCCTGCAACAAAAAAGAACATATGAATTTAGAAAGGAGAGTCTTTCTATTCAAAATAACATCCTTAGCACATTTTAGATAATGTCTTCTTTTGGCAGTTAAAGTAAGACATCACAAACTGATTTTTTAAAAAAGTTATTTGTGGAATAAACACAGGAAAATTTCTTCTTATAGTTCACAATCTCATATTCTTGGGAATTCAAGAAAAGGGTTGACATTTTAGCATCAAAATTATCATGGGCCAGCCTTATCTAGCTCTCATCTCAGCCAGATTAAAGTACAACAAACCTAGGGAAGAAAACTTGTAATCATATATAATTGTTTCTCATAGCTTAAGTGGTTTCCAACAAAGGAAAAATTCCTTTTCTAGAGGGCAAAGTATACAACTTTATGGATTTAGTCTTACGTGTTTTGCTTTGGACCCTATAATAGTGTTTTAAATTGACACACTTTCATATTGTTTTCTGCTCACTTTGGTAGCTGAGCCTCTCCTTAGCTACCTCACTGTCTCAAATGTGACCTGGGGCAGTGTGTCTATCTCATGGAAAGCTCAGAAGTCTGCCTTTGATGGCTTTTGCCTAGAGATTAGGAATTCTGACCACCTCCAGGAGATGGTAGTGCATTCCGTGCCTGCGGCATCTCACAGCTCTGTCATTAACAATCTTAAAGCTTCTTTCAATTTCACTGCCCACCTTCACTGGCTGATTGGCGGCAGAGCACTCAGACCCGGATGGTCCAAACAACCACAGGTATTTCCCATGATAGGTTCTTCATTCTCCATTGAACTTCCTTTGAGGAGCATTCCAAAAACTTACTCGCTATTTATTCATTTTTATCCTCCTAGTACCTCTGGATCTTCCCCAAATTTGATAGTGCCAACCCAAATCAGAGCTTTAAAGTGTTTTTTTTTAGAAAAATATTCTCACCCCAAATTAAGGAACTTCAGTGTCAGCCTCTTTTTCTTAAATATCTACTCACATCTGGAATTTTTCTGTTTGTTTTTAGAGAGGTAACCTGACATGCTTTGACATGAATTTCTAAACCATCCTTTCATCTGATCTTGAATAATCATTTCCAGTTCCATCCATCATCATTTGCCTGTGGCCTTTCTAATCAAAATTTGCCTCTGTCATAGTCAAAGAGGTGTATGCATGCCATTTTTGGTTCTTAGTCAGAATGCTATACATTCTTTTTCTCTCCAATTAGATTTTAAAAGTGGTTCCACTAGCATGCCGAGAAAAGACCCTAAAACATACCCCAAGAACCACATGAGGGGATCCAATGGTTTCATCTTGTTCTTGAGATTTTTATTTGCTTGCATTCCCTAAAAACAGATTGCTCTTTTTTCACACTCTATCAAGCATGTTTTGTCACCTATTGATATCTGTCACAAAGCGTCAGAGTCTTCCTTTCATCCATCATCTCATCCAAATCTTAGTGCATGTGATGAATATTCAGAGCATTACATTTTAAAAATGTCCATCTTTACTGGAAGCAGGCAGCATGCATGTCAAGGAATTGTTTCAAAGGATTAGAAGTAGTTAGAGAAAAATGTCCCTAGTGTGCATGGAACACTAATTACCATTCTCTTTCTGAGTTTTTTTCTTGCATCTCACTTTTTAGCCTGGTTTCACCCTTTGGGAGATAGCTGGCAGTAAACCTGACCTTGAGAAGCCAGGTCTTATTCGGCATGGCGAATGTGTTGGCACTGCCAGCCTCTGTCTGGCAGCACAAGACGAGTCCTAACATGCATCTTAAATTTGGGAGATTGCTTCCACAACAAAATATAGGGCAAACAAAGTGTCATTTGGAGGATTTTACCTTCTGTGAGGTTAAGGTAATTTGCCAGTGCTGTGGCTAAAAATTATACCATCATTGGCTTCTCAAGCTGACTAAGTAGGAAATCCCGAGCCATTTACTTATGGCTGTATGCTGCTTCTGAGCCAGATTGTTTTGTCCACAGAGACTTTATTGCCATGAGTTATTCTGTGCAATTGTCCAGTTAATAAAAATGAGTCTATTCCTTTCTGCAAATACTGGAACTGCAGCAAAACAACTCTCAAAACTAATTCTCCTTGGGAGAATTAGTCTGCTTCCTCTCAACCCTAAAACCTGATCCTAGTATCTCAGCCCTCCAGGACTGTTGCCTCTCTCTAAATATATTCTGAATAAACTTACTTTAATGTTAGTATTGCTTTATAAATATGCATTTATGAGGCCAGATCACATACATCTCAGTTGAAAGTAGCAGTACTAGCCTCCTACATTTGAAATGAGTTGCTGTCATCACTGATTGTCTAGATTTTAAGAGACAAGGGAAACTTAACCTCAGTAGAACTACCCATCGTTACAAATTATCCATAAGTGAATTTCCTAATCAGAAAATACCATGCCTAACTTCAAGTTTTTCTTTAACGTATATACACACCAGGAATTTTTTAATGAAAGCCATTTTTCCCTTTACAGTATTTGGAGTGAAATGTAGGTTTTCCTATGGTGTACATATTTGAGCTTCTAAATAAAATGGAGAATTTCTCTTATATGAATATTGGCCTTTAATTTGTGCAATCTAGATAGATATAAAGAAGACTAAATAAGGAAACCTCAAAGTAGCATTTTCTAAGCCATGCTCAGTGGAACACTAGCTCCTTGAGATGTTCAAAGAATATTCCTGGTAAAGGTTATCCATTGATCAGTAAGTTTATGAAGTGCTGGGCTAAACCCAATTAAGTAGGTTTCTTTACAGTGCCAGTATTTCAGAGCCTTTAAAATGCTAGCATGCTTTGTGAACCTGTAGAGTGAGATACAATACATGCTTTACCATGAAGTTGTCTTTTCTTGGAACATCTTATAGAGCTAGTACCACAAATCTTCGAAAATGTAGCCTAAATCCCCTTTATGTTAATTCTACCTACTGTTCTCATGGCTTGTGTTTACTTTTCTTCACACATGACTAGCAAATGGTCATGTTTACACTTAAAAAGACACAAATCCACACCGGTAGACAAAGAAATGCAGCTTAATATGTTACTTTCTGCAAATATTTGGAGGGATTGATACTTTCAGGTTCTATGGCTACATTCTGGAGAAATCTCCTGCTTCCTCTAATCACATCTCTCTCTTTCTCCCAGCCCATGTTTCTTCCCCTTCAGAGCCAGAGCCACAGCTGGGCACACTAATCCTTAGCAATATTACTTCTGACAGCTTCAACGTGTCATGGACCACTCAAGCTGGGCCTTTTGCAAAGATTGTTATCAATATTAGTGATTCTCATCTCCTGCATGAGCCCCAACAAGTCACAGTCTCAGGAGATGCACAGCATGCTTTTGTCACTGGCTTGGTGGAGAACACTGGCTATGACATTAGTGTAACAGGGACCACCTGGGCCGGGCACCCCACCAGACCCCTCACTGCCTTTGTCATGACAGGTACTCATTCAAAGGTTCTCACTTGTCTGTTTAGAATTCTGTGATGAGAAAAGGGGATAAAGGTGATAGACACTGTCAAGGGAAATTGAACCTAAAACACAATCTTTGCTCCATGTGTAATTAAGTAAGGGGAGAGCAGATACTATTGCAAAGAGGGACAGCCACTCTTAGGACCTGGAAGCAATGTATTCAACAGTTGTATAAAGCTTCTGAGGATTTCTATGCCCAGTTTTACAGGTTGTCAGATCCACAGTTTGGAGATTCTGGCTAAAGAGTGAGTTCTAATTTAATAATGGCCTAAGGCATGAATTTTATTCATAAATCATACTGGGTAAGTCCATATACTACCTGCCCCAGAGATATAATAATTTATCTTTTTATTCTAAAAAATACTTCTTTAAAATTGACTTTACAACAGATTAATGAAAGCTTAAGCTAAGATAGCAGATAAATCTTGTTTAATTAAGCTTTACCCATTCATTACTTGACTTCTAACTTCTCTTTGAATTACATTTAAAAAATTGGTTTTCTATTTTCTTCCCTGAGATTATCCTAAATCAATGGCAAAGGTAGCAAATGGTGTGGATTTACCAAATCTCAAGTCGGAAAAATCTCAGAAAATATTTAGAATTCTCTTCCCTTCCATTAATGAGAATTTTCAGGAGACCAACTTTGCCATCTGATTTTCACATTAAACCAGGCCTCTCCTAGGACGTAAATTTCTATAAGTAAGCTCTGCTAATATGTTCAATTAAACATTTAATTTTAAGCAGCATGGTGTCCCAGAAGAGTAAAGATTTTGAGATCAGGCCCAAGTGATTCCTAATCCTCTTCTACATCTTCTCAGTGATATAACCTTGTCTGATTCTTAACTTCTCTGAGCCCCAATTTCCTTATGTATGAAGAGAAGATAGCCACAGCTTTGTCACAGGGTCTTTAAATGGATGTGATAAATTTAAACTGCCTGGCATCCAGTAGGCATTTTACAGATGCTGGGTCCTTTCAGCTGTCTTCTAATACTATGAAGAAAGTGGCATTCTTAAAAATAAGCAATAGGCTAGAAAGGAACAGTAGACCAACCATGACTTTCTATGGTTTTTAAGAGACTCCTGGACATGTTTTAATATGAGATCAAAAAGTGGTTTATATTTTTTGTCCAGTGATCGAATGTGAATCCAATCATTTAGACAGTCTTCAAATGCAAGCCATGGTAATTAATTGCTTAGCGGGGCATGTCATGGCTACAGAGGTATGACATGAGAATCTCACTGCCCAGGAGGAAAGGAATGACCAGGTGCAGATCTCATCAGGCCCTTACTTGTAGCCTCTTGCACACCTCCCACAGAACAGAGAGAGGAAAAGGAAGCCAGGAGAGCTGGCCTTAAGAACCCTAGATCCAGTTACAGCATTGTCTCAACTAATCCTTGAAGTAAAAAGACTGCATTTGAAAAGAAGCATATTTTGAAAAGAAGGGGAAAGAAACTGAACACAAGAGACTATAAATAAGAAACCCTTGATTAACTCATTAGCCTGAATGCCCTCTTTTTCATTACAATGTTCTATTTTGATGGTGTGGAGGTGCAAAGGGTCCAGCTATCAAAGCAAGGCGCCACTTATCTAAACAAAACTCAGCAATAGAATTTGAGACCCTTGTCTTACAGACAAGGAAGCCTGTTTGTACAACAGATATGATTTCAGCTTTGCCTTTGATAGAGTTATGATTTGTGGGAGATTGTTACATGGTTTTTAAAAAAATGCCTCAAAATAAATGCCAAGTGTTTCAAAATAAGTACAGGAAGTCCAAGCCATAGCAAAATTTAAATCTCTGCTTAGGGGGAAAAGGCAGTCACTTACTTGTTCATTCAGTCACCAGACTCTTCTTTTTTAAACATTTTTCTTTTTATCCCATGGATTAGACTGTGGGCATTAGTGTAAGATAATTTATCTCTTTGAAATTTTCTGTTTAGCTACAATGGGAGACAAGGCTATAAACTAGATGTAACTAAAGCAGCTCTAGCTATGGAATCTCTATCCCCCTGCCCTCTCCGATAAAAAATGAATACATTCACCATTACTGTATTTTGTTTTTGTAGAGGAGAGGCATTGGATCTTTCCCACTAATCCTGCTTATACCTCAGGACTTGCCAGCACTGATAGGGTTGACTAATTAGATGTTGGCTGAGGGTGTAGAAAGAACATTGAACTTGGAGTCAGACCATCTGGTTGGATCTTAGTTTAGCCTCCTAGTAGCTATGTGACCTTGGACAAGTCATTGACCTCTCTATTTCTTTATATGTGATAGGGGAGGTTGATGAGTAGCAAAATCTACCTTACAGTGTCACTTTGGGGATTAAGTAGAATGGATTTGAAGCCCTGTCAATTGAGAGTTATTGACAGAAACTCAGCTGAAATAACCTTACTCCTTTTGGGAATCGCAATGTGTGAAAAGACCCCTTGACACCTAAGAAGTGAGAGTGCCTGAAATATATATGTTTGGTGAGTGAATGAACAAATGATGACAGAACTTACTAAAGATCCAAATGTGTCCCTAACTTCTAACTTTATCTAGGAAAATATACATCAAAATAATTAGTTAATCTTAGTATTCTTTACTGGACCGTAACCATAATTTGTTAATTTTGACACATGAAAAATCTCACTTTCTCCTTTTATCTCAATTTGTGTGTCACTAATTGGCCTAATAGACTTGATTCAAATGCGAACTAGAAGTAGGATAGAAACATGAGGTATAACAAAAAGTAAGTATATCTGGGGTGCAGGGCAGTGATTTGCTTTAAGACTAGAAGACAGAAGTAGAGAAAGGGTCCAAACCTAATATAAAATATTCAATTTTATAAGAAGTTCATGATCTTTGGAGTCAGAACCAACTTAAAAACCTTGCTCTATCAAAATACTAGCTATGTGACTTTGGCCAAGTCCATCAATCTCTTTAAAGCTCAGTTATCTTACCTGTATAATGGGAAAATTATCCTCTCATAGACTTGTTATGAGATTCACACAAGATATCATTTAGCACCAATAAACTCTTACTAATATTCTTTTTTTGGAGCATATAACACATTTAATGATTGATGGGGTAACTATCAGTGTTTGTAGAGACTTGTGCTATCCCAGCAGAGTCAAAGCTGCTAACCTGAGTTATTTTCACTCCTCCCTTCTTTCAGAGGCCCTGCCCCTTCTGGAAAATCTAACCATTTCCGACATTAATCCCTACGGGTTCACAGTTTCCTGGATGGCATCGGAGAATGCCTTTGACAGCTTTCTAGTAACGGTGGTGGATTCAGGGAAGCTGCTGGACCCCCAAGAATTCACACTTTCAGGAACCCAGAGGAAGCTGGAGCTTAGAGGCCTCATAACTGGCATTGGCTATGAGGTCATGGTCTCTGGCTTCACCCAAGGGCACCAAACCAAGCCCTTGAGGGCTGAGATTGTTACAGGTATTTTGATTCCAGTGAGCCATTTTCTTCCCTTCCTGGTTTCCCACCGTGTAATCCATCTACCAGATCACCATGGCATTAACATCCGTGTCCATGTTCTCTCCTTAATTCATAGATGTAGCCTGCTCTTTTATGTTTTCCCCCATCCCACATTCTTCTTTGTCTCATGTCTCTAATGAGCACTCCCCTTCTCCCACTCCAGAAATGAGAACGTCAAAATGTTCCCACTTGGTGTTCCAAATCCTTTGGACCATGTCTTCTCTGTAGCTCTTGTGCGATTACTCCACATCTTCCCCTGCATTCATCCTGGCTGGTCCCCAGCTCCATTTCAGCCTTCTCAAAGGAAATATACTCATATACCCATGAGTATATTTCAAAAACTTATAGTATTTGCCATCTCAAAGTTTCAACTGTGATCTTGACAAACTTACCAGATGGGTTTGTCATTGGAAAACCAATTGTGAACTTATTATATTGGTAACCACTAATATCATAGGTATTCTTCAACACAGACTAAATCCATAATTTCCTCAAGACTATTAATTTCTAGTGGAATAGAGCATTAACAATGTTAACATTCAAAATTCTGTGTTTCCCAAAGTCTTTCTAGAGATTAGTTGTTCCATAGACTATTCAAAGGTCCTACATGATGAAGTTCCATGTTCAAATAAGTTTTGGAAACATTGACTTAAACATATTTTAATTCCTTGACCACAAGGCTTTATAGAACATCATGACATGCATGTGTCTCTCCAAGAGGGAATTACCCAAACACTATTTCCCAAACTTATTTGACAATGGATACCTTTTAAGGAAGAGGCTCAAACGAGAGTAATTTGCCATGAGTACACTTTGGGAAACTCAGCTGTAAATTTATCTTGACATCGAGTTTTGTCTAGTTCAGGCAATCCAAAATAACACCTTGAGTCCAAAGTTTGTCACACAAGAGGTTCCAAGCCTCAGTTCTACCATCTTAACACTTATCTAATGGTTAAAAAAAGCAAGCAAGTCAAGAGTAGTATCCTTCTTTAGTAAAACAGCTCCAATAAAAAAGCAAAAGACCGTAACGTTTATATCATTTTAAAAGCCATTTTGCTAATGATCAAGGGAAATATAATCAGTGGTATTATCATGGGCAGCTCTACAGATCGTTAATGGTGGTTTATTTGTCTTTTCAAAAAGAAAAGAAAAAGATCTCACAAAGGATGGGCGCTCAGCCACTGGAAGACAGCAAATGTAAATAAGTTAATGGCTTTGAACTTGTTTAAAAATGCAGAGGCGGGGCATGCTGAGTCCAGATGTAGATTTATAGAATTGCTTTTAGACAAAACTCACATATGTAAGCATCCACTTGGTTTGTATTAAATGTGCCAACTCCATCTTTCCCTTCTCCTATGCCTGCTAGACTCGTTCGTGTTGAATAATTTTATTTTCGGTATCTCAGGACACTTCTATTTCTAAGAGCCGGGCATCACTGCATATTGATACCCCCATGGAAAGAAGATTACACAGGCTGATAAATGATGTTTTCTTTCCTCCTTCCATCATTTTCTCCCCTTCTAGAAGCTGAGCCAGAAGTTGACAACCTTCTGGTTTCAGATGCCACCCCAGACAGTTTCCGTCTGTCTTGGACAGCTGATGAAGGGGTCTTCGACAGTTTTGTTCTCAAAATCCGAGATACCAAAAAGCAATCTGAGCCACTGGAAATAACCCTCCTTGCCCCCGAACGTACCAGGGACATAACAGGTCTCAAAGAGGGCACTGAATATGAAATTGAACTCTATGGAATAAGCAGTGGAAGGCGATCCCAGCCAGTCAGTGCTATTGCAACAACAGGTACTGTACATAAACAGGAGGAAACAGAGAAAAGTCATAACTTGAGCCTCTTCTCATGGGCTGGGAAATTACAGGAACTTTAAGGGGCGGACAGACTCATGTTCAGATCCTGGCTCTTCTCGTTGTCGACTGGGTGACCATGGACAGTTTGGCTAAGTCTTAATGCAAAAAGAGTATGCCATTTACTTAATAGCATTGTGAGGATTACTGAGATAATTCATAGAAAGCCCATAACAGAAGGACTGGTACGTAGCAAGGGCTCAGTAAATGAGATATATTTATAGATTCATTGTTGCCATTAATACATTATCGTTATTACAATTATCATATTTTTTTGTTCCAAAGACTATTCTTTCTACTTATTATCTTATCATTTTTTTATCCAGAGATATGCTTCCTTGTTCTTTGATCAAATGTTCAAACTACACTATACAGGGATAATGAAGAAGGAGTACTTCTTTATCTAGAAAAATTAGTGTTTATAAAATGTATAAATAATCAGTGGCATGATCAGGAAGGAAAAAAGAGGAAGCTGGCAAGGTTAAGGGCTGCTCTTCATAAAACTCACTAATTTTATTTGCTACTTATAACAACTCTAAAAGGCACTAGAGGAAGGAATGAAAACTTTTTCACATGAGTTGTTTCAAGGAGAATAAAGAAAAATGGTAATAACATGACTTTATAATGATAATATAAGACTAACATGACCCTTTAAGAGGAAAAGGAAAGACCTATAACAGCTGAGGTGAATTTCTTCACAAAACTGAGGAGGTGGAGAAAGTGTTAGTTAGAGGTGACTGCTTCAAAGAGGAACCAGAGGGAAGAATCACAGAATCACGGGGAGAGGTAAAAGGGCCCTGAGAAATGATGTAGCCCCACCTCTTCTGTTTATGCGCGAAGAATCTGAGGCCCAGAAAGTAAAGGGATCTGCCTAAGGTCACAGAGCCACATTTGGGGTAGAACACAAATGCCAACTTATTTTAATACTATTAAATGTAAGTGGGCTGGATGACAGACAACCGACAAATATACATACTTGCCTCTCTGACAGGCACAGAGCATAACACTAGCCGAAACCTTCTCTTTGTCCATGGATGGGTATATTATGTCAAGTTTCAGAACCTGGTGAGCTCCAAGAAGCCACTATAGAAATCATAATCTGTATTTGTAGGTGTAGAAGAAATGCTGAGATCCTGGCAACAAATCAGTCAGAGGAAAAGCCCTGTTTCTTTTTAAGATGAGCACCCTATCCCCAGAATGCGGGTCTTTGTGTCTCCCCACCTTGTGACTGCCCATAAAACAACTTCAGATCAGAGGCAGAGCCTGATTTGACCTTGGTTTATAAACATTTTTTTTTAAATTTACTTCTGATCACTGATTTTATTTCATTGGTCTCATTTTCTAGAGGCCCTGCAGTTCTAAAGCCAAAGGGAGAATGAATAATCATGATTTTTTTTTTTTTAAGAACAAAAGAAAAAGAAAAAGCTTTCCTTTTTTGGAAAGCCCTTTCTTTGATTTCTTTCTCTGGGGTCTTGTATTTCACAGCCAAAGAACAGAGAGAAAGAGAGAGAGAGAGAGAGAGAGAGAGAGAGAGAGAGAGAGAGAGAGAGAGAGAGTGTGTGTGTGTGTGTGTGTGTGTGTGTGTGTGTGTGTTTGCACGTGTATGTGCGCACCCGCTCCAGTTCTTTGAGAGAACAGGAGAGGTGACTCTTGAGCACAGCAGATGTCTCATTTCTACCTTCACCTCATCAACTTTAAAAAGTCTCCCTATGGTTTTTTTATTCCTCCTCCTGTCCTTTCTCCCTCGCACCATTGTAAATTTTTCTCTGTGAAGTTCTGCTCCTCTTCTTTTTTTTTTTTTTTTATAAAAGTTGCTGCAGGTTGTCATTCTCACTACCCAAGCACAAGCTCCCAGCCCTGAGTGCCCCAGGCAGAGGGTGGTTAGAGGTGGTGTTGCCTAATGGTTAAGCCTGCTGCAGCCTCTAGGCGATTTCTTGGAGTCTAATCCTGGCCCTACTTCTTAGGAGTCATGTGACCTTGGGCAAATCTCCTTTCCCCTCTGAGTCTCAGTCCTCTCACCTGGCAGATAGAATTTACCTCAAAGATCAACCATGAGATTTATTTAGGATCATGAATTCAGAGTATTTAGCAGATTTCTCTTGCTCATCAGAACAAAATTAGCTATTAATGAATTATGACTTATAATATGTAATATAATATGATGTGATCTAATACAAATTTTATTTTTAATTGGCCACTTGGTTCAAAATTCAAAAGTTAAAGAATATAGAACGAAGTCTATTCTATGCCCCTTCCACTCAGTTGCTCTAGCTAGAGGCAACCAGTATTACCACTTCCTTCTGTATCATTCCAGAAATACTCTATACAAATAGACAAAATTAGACATAAATCCACAGTCTCTTTTTTTAAATTTTTTTTTGGCACAGTGGTTAACATACCCACTCTTTCACACGTTGTTACTGCTGTGTGTGTTTCTTGCTTATTAATAGATCTCAGAGATAATCACATATCTTATTTATTTAACCATTCCCCTACTGGTGGACACTTAGGTTATGACTTTTTTGATCCTTCTGCCTGTCATTCCCTGCATTTGCAATGACTCCTCTTCTTCTTTGTAGTTTAACCCACATCTTCACAATAGTTTTGTGCCCTGACCCTCCCTTTGGAGGCCCAGTGTTGCCAGGAGTGTTTTTTTGCTTCTGGGGAGTTAAATGCCAACATGCCTCTGTGCACCATCTGGAGGGTTCCTGGAATAAACAGAAAATAGTTCAAAATCTAGCAACAGAGTAAAGTGACTTTGTCATTCTCTCCTGGAGTCTGCTTAACCTGTCCCCATTGCCACTCCCAGACGTACACCACCTGTACTCACTTCTACTCCCCAAGGCCAATGGGGGTATCTCCCACTCTGCCCACCTTTCTCATCCAGGCAGCCTCTCAACTCCTCTGCTCAGTTCCAGGTCAGATGCACTTGAAACCGCATACCACTACACTGCAATAACATTGTATCTGGGGCCTGTGTCTATGGGTCGACAGAGACTTGCTTGGCAATCCTCCTTTCTATATGAAGCAGGCTCTTCATGCAGAAGGAGGCATGCTGAAATAACAAATAGTCTTCCACACCTAGGTAGATCTGTTGTCCAAAAATATCACACACACTGACCCTGGAATTCCACCACTACTGTGCCCTATTTTCAGGTTAAACATGGCTATCTTCCTACTGCCACTCTTATCAAGCACATGACAGATGAGGCTACTGATTCTGATGGTTTCTAAGACGGGGCAGATAATATTGCCATTTTGCAGATGGGATCTAGAGAGAGAATCTGTGGCCATAAGATACACTTTCTAAAATGTTCCAGGACCTGCACCAATGAGGTTTGCAGTTAGAGCGGACCAAGCTAGCAGCATGGAGAGCCTCAGTGCCTGAGTTTACACACCTCCCTGGGGTTTTTTCTCTGCTGGCCTCACATAGATCTTTTCTGGGGGCTACTTCAAAATCTAAGGTAGCCCATGGTAGAAAGAGTCACATGGGAAAGAAAATAAGAGAGGGTGATCATGTTTACTGAATTCTTACTGCATGCCAGAGTCTATGTTAGGAGCTTTATATGCATTATCTTTGCTAATCCTCAAAACATTCCTGAAAGTAGGCACCATTTTACCACTGGACAGATGGAGCAACTGACCCTCATAGAAGTGAAGGGACCTGCCCAGCATCTCCACGGCATTTAGAAAGTCAAGAATTTTCAGGTTCCAGAGCCCTCGTGGTTTCTAAAGCTTTCCCAGGAAAGGGTAAAACCCCGGGCAGCCACAGAGTCTAGGAGTGGCTACCAGGTTGCAGGAGAAAGCTGTAGGAAGAGAAGGAAAGATAGAAATGGAAAGGAAAAAAATAATCCTCCCAGGAGTGGTCTGTGGGTTTCAGAATTTAATGATCAACGTGGGCTGGAGAGGGGAAAAGATAAAGCAAGCTCCCTGGAGACCTGAAAATTGTTTCCTGCATTCTCTGGTTAAGCATGGTCAGCTAAAGAGGGCAGAAAACTAAGCCAAATAACACACAAAATAAAGCCAGAGGACACTGGGTTTGCGGAAGAGGTATTTATGTAGCACAACCTAGCCCCTGGGCATGGCTTTCCCTACAGGTAGACCCAATGTCCATCGGGTGTTTGCTTTGGTGATGGGCCTGAGGTTACTCTCTGGCTCCGGACCTCCATCCAGTTCCGGGAATGGGTTTGCCGAGATCAGTTTCCATGTGAACATTATTTCTAAGATCATGGGGTTGTGCTCTGTTCTACTGCCCAATCCTGGGACTCAGAAAGGTCACACTACAAGAATGTTCTTTGGAGAACTGAGCTTCAATTTACTCCTCTGTAAAATGGCTAACCATTACTTTCTTCTCAGGGTTTTCTTATAAATTATAAATTGCAAGGAACTGTACAATTCTCAAGTCTTGATATCTTTAAATAAAAGGAACTATAAAGCAAAGATTTTAGGAAAAAAAATACTTAAAGTCCAAAATTAAAGGAAGGTGCATTCCAAGATGAGAAACCACTCACCCACACTAAGTCAGATGCCAGCTGCTATGCTAGCATTCTCCTTGAATGAAACCAAATGGCAGCCCTATAGCCCTGAGCCCTGTACCTGAATGAAAGAATGGTTGTTTCTAGCAAGTCACAACTTGACCACAGATCAGCACATTCTTCATCTTCAAGACTTGGCCCAGATACAAACTCGGGGCTAAGTATTCCTAGATAAGGAATCCAAGAAGAATCTTTGATGAGCAAGATAGTTAATTCTTTCTGGTTTTCTCTCGTGTTTTTTTCCTTGATAGCCATGGGCTCCCCGAAGGAAATTATTTTCTCAGACATCACTGAAAACTCGGCCACTGTCAGCTGGATGGCCCCCACTGCCCAGGTGGAAAGCTTCCGGATTACCTACGTGCCCATTGCAGGAGGTAGGGGGCTTGGAGGGAGATGGGGGAGGAGGAATCTGGAGAGTTTGGATTGACTAGTGAAGACAACCTGATAATTCTCATCCTGCCAAATGTCATAACCATCCTTACATTTGAGGCCATCTGGATAGACCTCATGAGGATCATTTTATGAAGACCCTTTCTAGTTCTGAAATTCTAAACGTCTATGAGAAATAAATTCTCAGTTTTATTTTTACACAATGACAGAAGACACTAAGTACATTGGCCTTGTCTCTTTGGGCACACTCATCTGAAGAGCTGGTTTTGACTTGGATAAATGTAAAGTTATGGCCTTGGATCCCAAAATCTGTCTGTCTCAGTAAGGGATGGAAGTTGTGACTGAATAGAATCAGGGGTTCTAGTTTAGAGCACATGGGCTGTAATTGAGACCCCAGAGGAAGCACAATCTAATCTGCCTAAAAACATTCTTATGGACATTCGAGCTCCTGCAAAATAGAAGTGGGTACAAGAGAGAATAGTTGATAACCTCTTCAGAGTAATGCTATAGCATCTCTATGGGGAGTTTGATCAGCTGGTATCCAAACTCCTCACCAACCCTGAAATTCTAAGATAAAAATTTTGGACTTTCTAATAAATATAAGTACAAATTTTTTCTACTATGACTATCTTCTTTTCTTAAAGAGAAGCATCTCTGGTAGTAATGGAATATATATATTCCTAAACTAAGACAATATACATTATGTAGTAGGCTTCCCATATTCTTTGTGAGAAACATCAATGAAATTTGCACAACATGCTAGCTCTCTACTGAATGGAAATTTGACGTTTTTAGCACATCGTGACTTCATGTTTTTTCCTCTCTGGCTTGATTTTTGGCATCTGCACGCATGGAAAAAAATCTTACAAAAAGTAAGACCTCTTCTCTTATGCCAGAGGGCAGGAGCAAATGAGAAAAAGTCAAGAAAAATAGTTAAAGATGCTGTGACATTTCCAAATCGAATAACCCATTCCTGAGGCAAGAGTGAGTACGTTTCAGTAACGTCTGCCACTCCCAATGTTACTTTTGCTGTATTCTAGGTACACCCTCAGAAGTCACCGTGGATGGAACCAGGACTCAGACCAAGCTGGTGACACTCTTACCCGGAGCCGAGTACCTTGTCAGCATCATCGCCATGAAGGGCTTCGAGGAGAGCGAACCCGTCTCAGGAACGTTCACCACAGGTGTTGTACTCACCTTCAGCTATATTTCTCATGACTCAGCAGCAGGAAAAATATTTCTATTTAGGAAATTGTAGTGGGAGGTATACTGGATTTGGAGCATCAGAGGCCTCATTCTGGCCTGTTCCCAGACTCTCATGGGCTCGGAAACATTGACTTACTTCACCCTTAACCTCTCTTGGCTTCCATGTTCTGGGGTCATGAGGAAGAAAGAGCACAGGTTTGGGTGTCACACCTACCTGGGTTGACATCCCAAGCCTACCAGTTTTAGGTACATGAGCGGTTAGTTCATCTCTCTAGGGTCTAGTTTCCTTCTCAGTGAAATGGGTACAATTCTGCTTCCTTTGCTGTAAGATCACATGAAACGCTCTGTGTAAAGCATCTGTAAACGGTGAATGACTGGCTCTTCCCCTTCTCCACCTGGTGCCAGGAGCATCACGAGTGTCTTTTCAAGCAGGTGCTTCACACAGACACGTAATGGTGACAGCTGCAATGTAACTACTCTCAACTGGGCAAGCTACTGTATTTCAGGCACTGTTATTAAACCCTTTACCTACAACCCATTAAAATGGCTGCTATCCCATCTTACTGAGGAAATAACTGAGATCCAGGGAAATTATGCACCGTGGCTAAGGCCCCATAAGTAGTAAATGCTGGAAGCAAATCTGAACTGAGGTCAGTCTCACTCCAGACTCTGTTCTTCTAAAATAAAGGGTTATTTTCCTATTATAACCTGATTTGGACAGCACACTGTAAGGAGGATGAAATAATGAATTGCATTGAAGGAGAATGAAGTGGAAAATTTCTCTTCAGGCAGCCATGTCTCTAAACAATTTAGCCTTTGATATATGAGCAATTATCCAGCCTAATCCATTCAAGGATCCAAAGAATGGGCCTCATAGGAAATTTAAAAAATATCCTAATGGTTCAAAAGAGTTGATAATATGTAATTAAAAGTCCCATCTGAACCCATAGTCCTGTCCACCCTGCCACACAGGCTTCCATTTCTCCCTTAGAAATCTTTCATTCATGAATTCTCCACAGCAACACATGGCAAAAGCAGGGTGGGTTTCCTCCCAAGGCCTCATTGTTCTCATCAGTTAAAGGAGAGTCTGTACAGGCCTGATGAAGCAGGGATGAACTCAGAGTAGATGATGTGGACTCCCAAAATTGCTCTGCCACCTCCTGACTGCCAGGCCAATCATTTCATCTCTTGGGGCTCAAGCACCTCATCCATGAAACAAGTTGATGACAGCTGCCCTTCATCCTCCCAGGGCTGTCATCCTGGAATAGTTGAGTAGTAAATGTGAACGCAAGAGGAAAATAGCTATATTTAGGCTGTTTTCTTAAGAAAAGGTTGTTGGATAATAGCAGTGGTCAGTTAAGTGGGCCAGGACTCTGTGAATATCCATCTTTTCTTTAATAGTCACATTAATAACAACTGCAAGTATTGAGCACTGCCCTCAGCACATGTGACACACACTGTCTAGTTCATCCTTACAGCAGCCACACTTTCACAGCTGAAGAAAATGAGGTTTGGGAAAGAGAAACGACACAGGGCACACCAACCCTAGACAGAGAAGCCAAGGTAAAACCTGGACCACTGGCCTCTGGAGCCTGGCTCCATGTTGTCTACAAGCCACCCAAGCAGAGCTCTCACTCAAAGCCCAGAAAAGTCTTGGGCAGCATCCACTCTGTACTTTCTTCTGTTTTTTAAGTTCTTTCCCCTGGGACAGAGTTATGAACTATGATGATAATCCTTGTCATGTGTTCAGCCTTTTCTACTTTATACATCACCTTTCTACCGATAATATCATGTGAAAATCAAAATAACACTAAGAATAAAGCTGGAAAGAATTATTGTGCCCATTTTACAAATGGAGAAATAGAAACCCAAGGTAACCCAGCTGACAAGGAAAGGAGTTGTGACTCAAACCCAGGTCATGCTGGCTCCAAGGTCAGGACTCTAAACCTTCCGTTCAGTTGACATTGTATCCCAGACCAGGAATCCAGAAGCAGTGTAGATAGTCGAGCAGCTGTGGCCCAATGTCCTACCCCATGACTGCCTATCTCTCCAACACATTACCTTTCTTTGCAGCTCTGGACAGCCCATCTGGCCTGGCGACAGCCAACATTACGGACTCAGAAGCCTTGGCCATGTGGCAGCCAGCCATCGCCCCCGTGGACAGTTATGTCATCTCCTACACAGGGAAAAGAGGTAAGGTCACGTGCCAGACCGTCCCCACTCTGAGGAATGTCTGTCCTGCCGTAAACTCTCCTTGCTCTTCCTTCTATGAGTCACATTTGGTACAGGATGACAGAAATGCATGGGTCGGCTGGAAAGGTTAGCAGTATTCTTATGGATCTTGATTGCCACTTTAGAACAACCCATGGGATGGGGTTGGGGCTGGGTGGGTGGATGTGGAGGGGCCTGATCAGGAGGTCACAAGAAGGCCCTGCCCATATTTCTCTGCTGTTGTCAAGTGAAAGAGAATCAATATTGTGGTTATGTCAAGGGAGTCCGGTCAGCCATTAAAAAAAAGAAGAAGAAGGGAACATCCCCAGCCTCTTTCTCCACTCCTGCTAGCCTCTCCTCCCATCAGCATGAGCCGCCCTCTCTCAGAAGCAGCTCTCACCTCTTACAAAGAAAAAGTCCAGAACTGAGAATTTTAAACAGGCTACATCCGGTGACTCTGGGAAGCCTGGGCTTCTCAGAGGTCACGGAGGAGGGCGGTTGTAGCAAATTTGACTGAGAAATCAGAAATGATTAATCCTTGTCCTTGCAACCGTCTTCTCTAATTTACTCATTTGGCAGATTCAACACTTGTTGGGGGCACCGGCAAACCCCAGCCACCAGAATGTCAACATTAAATACACATGAGAGGGGAGAAAGAGCAGTTTCTTTTCAATGAATGAACCCATACTTTTGTACTGAGCCACTCCAGAAAAAAGTTTACTATCTTAATCTCAAAGCATATGGGAGTTTTACATTTTATGGTTCAGTGTTGTTTTATTTGCAGTGGCAATATGGCGGGGCACCATAACCTGTGCCTAGGGTCTCTGAACATCTTAACTCTTTTGAGTCTGGGAAGATGGTGTGGTCTCATCTAAAATAAATCAGAGTATAGTTCATGGGAATCATGAAAACTGTGGGTACAGCCCTAAGAAAGGACCTGGTCCAGAAGAGGGCAGAGAGTGACTAAATTGTTCCAATTTGCCCAGAACTTTCTCAGTTTTAACACGAAAAGCCCCAGGGAACCCCTTAGTCCCTGGCAAGCCAGGACAGTCAGTCATCTATGATTAGGAAATAAACACATACATCTGGGCACTGGTGTTTGGTTTCCACTGTCAAACCTGACCCAATGGATCTCAGAGGCAGTAACCAGGCTCTGGTGTGTCTGCGCCGGTTTCTGTGGTCCCCTGCCTAATGTTTGACAACATTTGGCAAATTATGAAAGGACACATAAGTAAGTGAGAAGGACAGGGAGAACAAGTGAAGGACAAATTAAACGTGGGCGGCCCGGGACTTGAAGACGTTACCTGCAGCTCTTCTCCAGCTGGTCCCTGGGCCTTGGCTGCAAAGCACCATGTGAAAAAGTGTCCTGACCCCCAGTCTTCCTTCCATCTGATTCAGTGCCTGGAAAAATCCAATCTCCCTATGATAAATCTTTTGCAAATGAGATAAGTGCTCAAGAAAAGAAAGGGGCGTGAGTCGTATCAGAAGTCAAACCTGCTTTTCTGCAGGGTCACTGAAAGTTTCTGTGTCAGGAGGTATATGTGCTGCTGGCCAGCTCCTCTGATAGCTCAGACAAGGATAGGTAACTGCCTCGGTGTCTGTGTTTCATGTCTAGTGCCAGAAATTACAAAAACAGTGTCCGGGAACACGGTGGAGTATGTGCTGTCCAACCTCGAGCCTGCCACGGAATACGTGCTGAGGCTCTTTGCAGAGAAAGGGCCCCAGAAGAGCTCGACCATCAGCACCAAGTTCACAACAGGTACAAAGGCACCCACCCACAGCCTCCAGCTTAACTCTTTCTTAAGTCAGATCCTTGCGATGTGATGATATCAACATCAGCTAAAGTCACTAGTGCCCACTCAATCAGGACCTTAAGAAACACACGATTTCCTTTTGGACTGAAATGACCTTGTTCTCTCCAAGGACAGTTTTAAGAGGAGGATTTTCTAAGTGAAAAACCAGCCTCTACTGGCCCTAAACCCATTATGTAATGATTTATATTCTAAGCAAGAAAATAGCTTTAAGAGAAATATTTTTTTCAGTCACGTTTTCCTAAATGTCTATTGGGTTTTTATTCATGGAGATCTTTTTACAAACTATAACAAGCAGAGAAATAAAGGTACTGTCCTATCAGTAGAGGTGAGTACCAATGTCAGCATCCATCTGTTCTCTTGTTGAGAAACAAGGGGCATCGGTGACATGCTCACAGCTGTGTCCTTCTCTCCAAATCCAACCAAGGCCAGTCAAGGCCTTGCTGGGCTCAGGAAAACATGGCCCCTAGGATGAGATGAACCACTGAGAATATATGTCTTTGGATATCACATGGCTCAACCTCCTTTACAAGTGGGGAAAGTTCTGTTCAAGGTCATATAAGGCAATGGTAGGGAAAGGACTTGAACCCAGGCCTCCTGATACCCAGTGAGGGATTTTTGTCTTACACTTGCTGACTTGTTTGATATGTAATGTCTATCTTCTCCAGACCTTGATTCTCCTAGGGATTTGACTGCTACTGAGGTTCAGTCAGAAACTGCCCTCCTCTCCTGGCAACCACCCCGGGCATCTGTCACTGGTTACCTGTTGGTGTATGAATCCGTGGATGGTACAGTCAAGGTATCTTAAAGTATATAAACAACTTCCCAGGGCTAGCTGAAACATTTACATGATCCTCAAGGTAGGGAAGAATCATCTGGATGTGTTTCTCTACCTCAGTGCAACTGGGAAGCTGAAAAAAAATAACTAATAGGGACCGGATGTCATGCCAGACTTTCTGAATCATATGCTTCAGACTCTCTCATTTTAATTAGACTCCAGTTTTGATAGCCAGTCAAGGTCAAAAACACTGCTTCAGTACTTGAGGACATTTTAGGAGCTGAAATCTTGGTCCCTTAATGTTTCATTGAGTAAAGGCCAAAGGCTTCTTTTCGTCCTCGCCATGTAAATTATCTCCCAGATGGCATCATTCCATTATATATTCAAATATATGTCACCATATTCTTATTACATCAACTGTTAATCTTATCAACTGTTAGTACTGTTACGGAAATTGTTAATATTATTTACATTCTCTACCCTTGAACTTCTTTTCTTATACTTTTTAATTTGATATAACTTTAGACCTTCACACAAGTCAAAGATTTTCAAAACTTAACCTTCTAAATTTGTTATTGAATTTTAAATTTTGGTCATCATACTTTATATTTCCAAGATCTTTTAGTTTTTCTCTGCATGTTCATCTGTTTCTAGCATATTGCTTGTGTTTTGTCATCATTTTCTCTTTATCTATGAGAATATTTGTTATTGTTCTTTTAGTCTTCCACTTGCATAGTGTTTCTTCTGAGTTATTACTTTCTTCACTGCTCCTGGTTGGTTTGGTTTAGCTCTCCATCTTTCATGTTGGAGACTTCCACCCTTGTCTTTGGTCCTTCTGTTGGTCCTGCAGCCAAGAATGAAACAGCTAATTGGGAGTTTCCATCACGTAGACAGGGCTCATCAATGATGTGGCTCACCATAGAGTGACTGGGCAAGTCTCAGAAATTTTTGTGGGAGACCAGTGAATGTCAGTGCTGTAAGCCTTTACTTGTGCTAAACAGTCTCCCTAGAGGACCCTCCAACTCCTTCAAACCAGGCTGGCAAGAGCGTAGCTGCAGAAGACTTCCTTATGTACAAACCCTCACTTCTTCGGTGTCCAGTATAGCACCTTGGCCTTTCCTGCAGCTGAGCCCAATGGATTTGAACCCATAGTCTCTTCCCGCTCGACCTTTTCAGAGAGTAAACCTCAACTTTCCATCTGGACTGGGAAGGACTATTGTATGGACTGGGGATCTGTTTCTTAGACAAAGCTTTTAAACAAACTTTTATTCAGTCACGCCCCACACTGACCTACAAAGGCATCTTTGCTTTCCATTCCCTTCCCGAACTTGCTGAGTTCTGGGCATTCATCAACCAGCCTCTGGCTGGCTCTGCCCACTTAGTTAGCTCCCAGCTTTCTCCATTCTGTCCCCTCACTTGTCACTGCACCATACACTTTCCATCTATCAAGATGCTGTTGACATTGCATGCCCGTTTCTGTTTCTTCTGCCATTTTCCTCATTTTTGTGGGTTTGTACTTGATATCCCTTTGCTCTCATTTTAGTGGGCATCAGAAGCAAGTAGAGATAAACTGGCATGCCCTATCTGCCATGCTTAACCGGAAGTGGACACACATTTCCTATCACGGCCCTTCTTCGAGTTGGTATAATAATAACCCATCTCGCTGTATGAACTAGAGCAAATCTCATAACTTTTCTGGGTGTCAGTGTCCACATCTATAAAATGAGTACATTGGACTCACCAAGTCATGGTCCCTCTCGGGCAGGCATTCTAGGATTTAGTGTTTACCAGAAGTTGTGAGGCTCATTTCAATCTATCTCAGTGGTCTGTCAAACGACTGCACAGCAGCTTAGAGAACTGATAGGTAATTGTATCCCCGAGTAATTCAATGAACCCAGCTTTGTACCTGATCCTTCTCCAAGGCCCAGACCTGCGGGTCACACAAAGGTCACTGGGTCACTGGTATCAAATGAGCACTGGTTTATTTTCCTGCGTGTTCAATCCCCAGCTTTCTATGTTTCACTCAAGAAAATCAGCATGGTATAGGAGGAAGAGTCCTGGACAAGATCCTGAGAGGCAGGATGCAAGACCATCCTCTGCCACCAACAAATACTGGAGTGAGAGCAAGTCTCTTACCTTCTCTGAAACTCAACCCCACCCCCATTCAAAAAATCAGGACGGCTTCACCTGATGGGTCATGAGGATCGGGGAGAACCTTCCAGAAGCCTCCATACTGACTCATTGCTACCTAAAGCCAGTCGGCTGAGTTTGCAGGTTGTAGAGAGCATTATTGTGTTTGGTTAGCTAGGGAAGTAGGTTGAATTCCAATCCCAGAACCCAAGGTCATTGGCTAAAAGACAATTTCACGGGTATTCAAAGCTAGAAAGAGGATTTGGAGAGA
This sequence comes from Macroglossus sobrinus, assembly GCA_004027375.1. NCBI lineage: Eukaryota > Metazoa > Chordata > Mammalia > Chiroptera > Pteropodidae > Macroglossus > Macroglossus sobrinus. The sequence goes on along the minus strand of PVKZ01003321.1, from coordinate 48,009 downwards.
AAAAGGATTTCCTGCAAACAGAGACTGATCGCCCCCTCCATACAGCTGCATGGTGACCAGCCACAAACTGCAAGCGCAGTTAGAACCATTCTCGCAGCTGCTGCAGATGCTGCCTGTCCTGGGTGTCCCTGTTCAAGAAAAGAGATATGCTGAGTCAGCTCCAGCCCTCATTGTGCCAGGCCTCCTGAGCACTGTAATCATCTCCTGACTCAAGAGATCCCCACACTGTGCACCAGAATCATCTTAAATATGCACCTGGCCCAGCCCCACTTCTGGCTCTTATGATTCATTCAGTCTGGATGGAGCCCAGGCATGATACTGTTTTAAAGCTTCTCAAAAGGCTGTGGAAAATAGCCATACACTAAGGGACCACTGACATAACTGTCTCAAACTCTAAACCTTTCGCCTTTTGGGCGATTCATCTTGCTCCTAAATTAAACTGAGTTCATGTCATCCACTTGTTCAAAATCCTTTTATGAATCTCCATTTCTTATAGTAATAAGCTTTAAATTCCATAGCTTGGCATTTAAAGCCCTTTGTAATTTGGTCTGTGCCCACATCTTCTACCACTCCCCCACTAAAAGCCAAGTGTAGTTGAGGTATGTCATTGCCTCCTCATATTATTGTAATTCAGTCTTCCTCTTCTGACATTAGGACTTTTGCTCATGCTGCATTTTTCCTACCTTCAACATTCCAGCGGTGAACATGCAGCTGGGCACAGAGTGGGATTCAGAGGATTCTTGTTGAATGAATAAATAAATGGATGGGTAAACAAGTGAATTCATCATACCCTGAGGATTAATGTAGCCAAAAGCTGTTATATTCTTTCTCCCACCCTTAGGAAGTCATTTTGGGTCCAGACACGACATCTTACAGCCTGACGGGGCTGAGCCCATCCACTCACTACACGGCCAAGATCCAGGCACTGAACGGGCCCCTGAGAAGCAAGCTGGTTCAGACCGTCTTCACCACGGGTAAGGGGCTCAGGGAGCAACCAACTTTGTGAACTGAACCAACCTTCCACTTCTCCTCTGACTTCTACATTACATTTTCCCATCAAATTTCTGAAAACAATCAATTCCCTGCCACCACCTGAAAGTCTGAGGAATGTGGGTGCAGGAGATAACAGGTTTCATGGTGAAAGGGAAGTAGTGAGAACATCTGGATTCAGTCCCCATCTCCACCACTTGCTCTGTGTGACTCAGGAAAGTCACTGTCATCCTACAAGCCTCTGTTTTTTCATCTATGCAACGGGATTAATAACTATTCTTTCTTCACAAGGATCTTGTAAGGATCCTTGTATTGTTTTTGAACTCTTAGTCATTGTGTGGCCCATTGTCAAGCCTCATTATAAGCTCAGGGTCCCTTCTTTTCTTCTTCAGCATGTTAGCATTTACAAAGCTTGTCCATACTCAAAATCACAAACAGTCCTCCAACTGAGCTGGTACGAGGGGCCAGGATTATCAGGCCCAGTTTTTTTGTTGGGGAAATAGAGACTTCCAGAGACTCAATGACCTGCCCAAGGCCACCTCATGCATTAGAGTCAGCTTTGGGCTCGGGCATTCCAGGACAAAGGGACCAACCTGCACCCTGCAACTGGGTGTCTTCGTCAGATGGAAACATGCAAGGTGTTCCATTGGTGAATAAGAGGAAGCATCCATTCCTGAGGAAGGGAAGAGTCAAGTTTTGGAGAGCCCTGAACCTGGGACACACAGAGCATGTCCCAGAGCTGCCTCTTGCCCTTCATACTTCGCTCCAGTCACTCTGCACACACCTGCTGAGGGAGGTGCAGAGGCAAACGTACCTCTTTGCCAGAACTTAAGCCAGGTGCTGGAAGTGCAAAAAAAAAAAAAAAAATGAGTGTGCCCTGAAGTTGCTCTCAGACTAGGGCCATGAAATAAACAACAACAAAAGAAACAGCTAATAATACAACCTCAGGTGAAGGCAAAGCATCATGAAGAGGTCAGATCAGAGAAAAGAACTGCTATAACCATCAGTTCTTTGTCCCATCTGCTGAGCACAGCCACCCAAATTGTCCATTTCTATCATTTCTATTTTTATTTTTTGCATCATATTATTGCACTTGGAAATTTCCCAGGCATTCTTGTTTTCTCCAAGATTCCTAGGCTCAGGACAGTTAAATGCCTTCTCTGGCGTTCCAAAGTAAGGAAGTAGAAAATTCAGGATGATAACCCTTATCTGGCTTCGGAATCCTCTGAAGACACTGAGATGCATCCAGCCTAATAGAGTGCCCTGAGTGACAGTGAGCCACCCCCTGGGTGCTAGAGCCCCAGCCATCCTGACCAGTACCTGGGTATTCATCGGGTGCTGCCTGGCTGCTCCAGGTAGAGCAAGGCCAACCCGACACATGCCCTTCACAGCAGCTTAGCTCTCTTCCCATTGACATCATTGGTGGCTTCCATCAGTAAAAGGAACTGAGCTAGATGAGTCCTTTATATGCATAACCTCTAAGCCTCATTGCACCCCCGCAAAATAGGCTTTGTCCCCACCTTGCATACGAGAGACCAGAGGCCCTGAGAGGATGAGTCCACTAACTAATGAACAGCAAAGCTGTGATTGCCAAGCTCCTACCCAGTACCCCTGTTCTAATGGAGTCACTCTTCCTTTTTATCCTCAGTTGGACTCCTGTACCCATTCCCCAGGGACTGCTCTCAAGCAATGTTGAATGGAGACACAACCTCTGGCCTGTACACCATTTATCTCAATGGTGATAAGGAGCAGGCTTTGGAGGTCTTCTGTGACATGACCTCAGACGGGGGTGGATGGATCGTGAGTATCACTAAAACAGACCCCAGATCTCTCAAGCATGGGGGAGTAGGGCAGAGGGCACAGCGAGGGCAGGAAATGTGGAGTTCCTCCTCCTGCACTCTAACCCCAAGGTGCATGAGGTTTTGCAAGATAGTGCCTGTCACATGGGACACTCAGGGGTTATCTCTTAAACAAAGGAATGTAGAAGAAGTTGAGGATAAAAATTTTTAAAAAAAAGAAAGAAAGAAAAGAATTATTTTTTAATTTATCTCATCTGATCCTCAGCTCTGTGATGCATAAAAATGGGTCATGGAACCCATTATGTATATTAATTAACATTTGCTATCTACTAGGCACTGTGCTAAGAGTTTTATGTGAACTATTTCAAGCACATTACCACACAGCTGGGAAGGAATTTTTTAATTAATAATCTTTATTTTTTAGAGCGTTTTTAGGTTTGCAACAAAATTGAGCAGAAAATGCAGTGAGTTCTCACATACACTGTCACAAGCACAGCTTCTCCCACTAAGAGCCTGCACCACAGCTGTGCATTTGTTACAAGTGATGAATCTACATTGACACATCATTACAACTCCGACCTGGGTGGTATTTTTAGTCTCTATTCTTCAGGTGAGAACTCAAGACTCAAAGAGGGGAGGTGAGCTGTCTAGAGTTATGTGGCAAATTAGTGACAGAGGGAGCTAGGGATTGGTGTTTTTCCCACAGTCCAATGTTCTTCCTCTCAGAAAGATGCCTTCTCTTTCTTTCAGTAGCTCACATGCACCCAGATTTATTGATTATATTTATAGGTGTTCCTGAGGCGCAAAAATGGACGTGAGGATTTCTATCGAAACTGGAAAGCATATGCTGCTGGGTTTGGGGACCGCAAAGAAGAATTCTGGCTCGGTAATGCAGCCCTGCATGTTTGTGTCCCAAATGCCATCGCTGACTTCTTTGTCCTTTGTCCTAATGCACAGCAACCTATGGAAGAGAGAGAGATGGATTAGAATGAAACAATAGCTCTAGTAGTAGACACAGAATATCAAATTTTCAATGAAAAAGACTTTAAATATTCTTTAGGTCATTAAAAATAAAAATCTAATCAAGGGAGAGCCAACAGCCAGGTCTTCAGTCATAAACTGAACCATTTGTAGAATTGTCCTCACTGATACTATTAGCTCTTCTGTCCTCAACTCCAAGTGCTGAGATGGGTTCTTTGGAGCCATACTTCTTAGCACTCCAGCAAGGTACAAAATTCCAATCCTGCGCTTGGGAAATTAGAGCCACAGCGAGGAATCTGGCCAATGCTATAAGCAGCTGAGCTGCAATTTGAAATCTCCCAAGCCAACTGTACAATACCACCAGCCCATCCACACAATACACTTTTTAACAACCTGCCTGCCCAGGGCACTGTTCTATGCACCAGTGCCTGGGTTGCAGAATGTCTATCCTGTTATCATCCATTGCCTTTCTCTTGTAATGAGCTTTAGTATTGATAAGGTGCTTTCTCCACCTTATCGTCCTTGATCTTTGCAATACACTAGGAGGTTGGCAGGGCAAGAGTATCAATCTGATTTTACCTGAGGCCCAGGAATAATCTATTTTGCTTGATGTTGAGCTGATAAAGAGTCGACCTATCTGCAACTTGGGTCCACATGACACAACCCTCCTTAGAGTATACCCACCCACTTCTCCTACAGGGTGGAGTAGAAATATGGCTTCAGTCACTTGTATTTCTGTATCAACCCTTGCCTGTCATCCACAGGGCTGGACAACCTGAACAAAATCACCTCTCAAGGGCAGTACGAGCTCCGGGTAGACCTGCGGGACCATGGGAAGACAGCATACGCCGTCTACGACAAATTCAGTGTGGGAGATGCCAAGACCCGCTACAAGCTGAAGGTGGAGGGATACAGTGGGACAGCAGGTATGGGGCAGCCATGCTTAGCGCCTTCAAAACTATATAGGCTTCTTGTGTTTTCAGCTAATCCTTCCATTCATCAGTCGTAACTTCATTAATCCATTCATTTGTTATATCGATAATTGTTTGAATCCATACTGGGTGCTAATCCAGAAGACCTGCAGCCAAACAGAGTTGGGTAAATAGTCTTGTCACTGAAATGGAGTAGGCTAGGAATCAGGACAGTCAGGATGGATTGAAGCTACCATCACTGAAAAAATATGTCTTTTTATCCATGTTTAGACATCAGTTTTAGACTGATAGAAAAATAGCCTCTCAGGGGCCTTAAAATCTGTCTGATCCAGTATTTCTCAATTTCTTGTGTGCGTATGACCCCCAGGGTATCCTGCTAACACACTGGTGCTGACACATTGAGATGCAGCATTTCTTACAAGCTGCCTGCTGATGCCATTGTTAGTGGGGCTGCTGGTCTGTGCATTGCACTTGGAGTAGCAAATAATCTACTCCTACTCCATATGTAACTGTTTGAACCTCTTCTAAGATCCCTGCCATGTGTTCGTCCAGCCTCAGCCTGTGTACCCCTTGATGAGAAGCTTGCTACCTCTTCAGCAGCCCTTTCATTCCTTGTCTGGTGCATAACCTAGTTCAGGTCTTGAAGATTTCTTTCACTTGAAGTGGACTTCATCTGGTTTTCTGGCTCCACATCAGAAAAGCGATATATAAGGAAACAATATTCATTCAGGCCTACTAAGTAGCATCCTCTTCTGCAGATATTTCTCATGCATTATCCCCATTGAACTTTCTCAGAAAACTATTTCAGGAAGATATTGCTATTATACAGAGGAGGAAATTGAGGCTCAGAAAAATCTGATGATTTGCCCAAGTGGATCAGCTTGTAGAAGGTGGGCAGGGGGCAAACCCGGCTGCAGACAGGTGTTCTTGGTAAAAAGCTGAGATCAGGTCTGAGAGTGTGACCATCCTATGCCACCTATGCCCACTTTGGGTGGCTTTCAGTTCCATGTATGAAAACAAAAGACAGAGATGCTATGGTATACATTTCCACCCTCTCTGATCTCTGAAAGAAAATATCTGTAATGTAAAAAAAAAAAGTCTCCGGACAAATGTTCATCAAAAGCCAGGCTCAGTCAAAGGAGAGACCCAGCTCTTCAGAGATGAGTCTGGTGGTAACGAAGAGAGAGACCCAGGGGCGAAAATTGTTTTCATTCTTGCAACCCTCAAAGAATTCTGACATTTTATTACCTGGCAATAAACACCTTTTTGCTGGAGATGGCTTCAGGCAAGCAGGATATAGTTACATGGCAAACAAAGACACTGACTGAGCAGTAGGAATGAGTGAGCCTCCACCCGTCTCTCTGTATTTCCAGTGACAGAATGTGCTGTGACAGGTCCCTTCACTGAGATAACCTTTGCAGGAGAGCCTCTTGTTTATCACTGTCTCCCTGCCACACTCTTGCTCTTGGCAGTTCATCAGTTAAAAAGGCATCTGAGTCCCTCCGACAGCTTGCTCCAGATATCAGGGGAGAATGCCCAGGCATCTTGACATTTTTATGCACAGCACTGGCTGGGTTGGGGGTGAGGGGCCACAGAAAGACAAGGCACTTAAATGTTCCTAAAATTTTCTGTGTTAAATTACAAACTAGATTTCCACATAGCATGAGCTATAAATGGGCTCTTTACGAATCGGGGAACGCTGGCCCCATAAAAGCTTTGAAAATTAATTATATGATGCATAGGCTACTTGGTGACATCTAATATCTGAAGGGTGTGTTTTTAAGTATGGCTCTGAATATCTGTGCTTTCGAGGAAAGTGCACCATTGTTACATGCAGGTTTCTCATGTTACTCTCTGAGCTCCTTTGTGGAAAGGAAATGCAAGAGTATCATAAAAATAACAGCAATCATAACTATTTGCACAACACTCTACCTGTTTAGCATACACCTTACTATCTAACAGCATTCTGAGGTGAATAGAATCAATGTTCTAGTTCCATTTCATAAATGAGAAAACTGATGTTCAGCCAGAGTCTTGGCTTGTGCAAGGTTGTGGCTAAGAAGTGAAAGAGATGGGACTTGAAGCTGGATCCTCTGAAGCCACCATAGCCCTCTTGCTACCACATTAGGCTACTTCTATCAGAAATGAATCCTCGAGTGACATTTATGTCCCATCCAGTCCTATGCATGATCCTAAATCTGGGTACAGAGTTCAAGGCCATCCCACCCCAGGACCTTTCAGTTGTCACCCTTGGTTCTACCTTTCCGAACCCACAGGAAACTCCAACTGGTATTTCTCAGATCTGTATTTCCTCTCTCCCAGGTGACTCGATGGCCTACCACAATGGCAGGCCCTTCTCCACCTATGACAAGGACACAGACTCGGCCATCACCAACTGTGCTCTGTCCTACAAAGGAGCCTTCTGGTACAAGAACTGTCACCGCGTCAACTTGATGGGCAGATATGGGGACAATAACCACAGTCAGGTGAGTGATCCATGAGGGCTCAGGCTGCTATGCTTGAGAAGCTGGTTGGGGATGAGGGAGAGCAAATCAGCCCCTCTATCCTGGCAGAGGCTACAAAGCAGGAACCACAGGCCAATGATTTTTTCCATCATGGCAAGGAGAAACCTCAGTGACACTGCAAGTCAGGTAAAGTCATAGAAACAGCACATGTTAATTCTTGAAGATCCTGAGGAGAACTACTGGTCAGGTGGATTCCAAACCAGAAAGTTTTCCTCAGACAAAATCTTTGCCTGAACCCCAGAAAGAAAGCAGATAAAATGGAACCCATCCCAGTGAAACAGGGGTGAAAGCAGGGGGTTCTCTCCAACTTACTAAGCTGCCTCAGTTATACTTCCATTCTGAGCATTATTATATCACCCATGCTGCCTTGTCCCCTCACACCAGTGCAATACAAAATTTTCCTGGAAAAAAAATTCTACATGTCAAAAGTAAACTTTTTTCCTTCCCTCCCTCCAATTTTGAAAGAAGAAGTAGACAATGTAAAAGGTCACCAAGGAGGTATGGGAGCCCGGACCTAAATCTGGCTCGCTCCTGTTGCTGTGTGGTTCTGCAAAGTCACCTTGCCTCCCTGGCTTCAGTCTCTAGCATAGTACAAGGGGGGCTTGCTTTTAGCAGAGAGAAGAACGGGGGAGAGGAAGCCAGCACAAGAATGAAGCTGTCAGGGGACAGCATCTCCCCATAACTAAGAATTACAGACTCACTTGCCTGTGAAATAAGCCAGTCTTTCTCAAATCCCACTTCTTGTCAGACTCAGAGACCACCCTATGTCAGTGAATGCCAAAAAAAAAAAAAGAGAGAGAGAGAGAGAGAATCAAATAAAGTGTCGCTATTTTTTCCTTGATTTCACCAGCCATTAACTTCTTCATGGATGAGTCCCCTCCAAGCTTAAATAGAAGAGGGGTCTATTTAATGGGGTAGTGGCCTCACAGGAGCACTCTCTGAAGCTAAACCCCCTCCCCCATTGGGACAAGGGGCTTTGTGGGGTTCGACATGCAGAGTCTACCATCTGTAGATTCTGCCAAAGAGTCAAACGTGGAACTAGGAAGCCCAGACTCAAATATTGTCTTTTCTGGAAGAAAACCTTTGGCCAAAATTTTAAGGATATTTCTCCTTAAAATCAATATTTACTGAGCACCTACTGTGTGCCCAGCACTGTGATAGCGCCCTCACAAACTTACTTAATCTTCATAACATCCTTTCAAGGTTGACATTATTAGAATTTAAGGGAAAAGAAAAGAAAAATAGTGAAACTGAGGCCCAGAAAGTTTTGATAACTTGTTCAAGACCATTTATCTCTCAAGTAACATTAAGATGTACAATGTGTGTTCCACCTATGTTCTTTCTAGCATTCCATACCAACCCCCATGAAAGTACTCCGTAGAAATCCCGTGAATTATAGATTCCCCTGCATGTAGCTACTCAAGTCTGTAACCTCCAGACATGACCGGAATTCCTTTAGCGCCTACTCTTAACGACGGCAAATTTCATCAGCCACCAATTTGTTTCAAGATGGTAAAATAAAAATAAATAAATAAATAAATAAATAAATAAATAAATAAATAAATTTAAAAGATTGCGAAATCAGGTGGCTTCTGACTAAAAAAAAAAAGTCAGATAGAGCCAGCGCTTTTGAAAATTTTCACTGCACACCTCAATAGATAGAGAGGCAAGAGACAGCTGTGAACTACCAAGTAGTCTAATTGAAACAGAACTCCTTCTGCTCTGTCAGCTAAACAGCAGTGGTCAGTGAACACCTTGCTTAATGGAGACCAAGAGTTCTTCTCTTTCTCACAGGGCGTTAACTGGTTCCACTGGAAAGGCCACGAATACTCCATTCAGTTTGCTGAGATGAAGGTGAGACCCAGCAACTTCCGAAATCTCGAAGGCAGACGCAAACGGGCATAAACTCCAGGGACAACTGGGCGAGAGAGGAGTAGGGCCCAGGGAAAGAAAATAATTTTACCAAAGTGTCAGTACAACCCACCCACCCGTCGAGCCGCGCCTGGGCATTGGGCAAGAGTTAGCGCTGACCGTGGGTCAGCCTGGCCGATGGCGGCAGCACTGACCTCCCCACTCTGCGATTCCTTCCTTCGCACCAAAGACAACGGTCTCCGACAGGTTTCTGTTTTGTTGTTTGAATCAGCAAAAATCTTCCAGTGACAGGATCACAACAGTTTCCTTCTCTTGGGTAGCTCTGGGCATGGGGGAGGGGCAAGCTGTACAGTGGTAGTTTGTTTTAGAACCAGCTGTATTTTACACAAAACTGTATAATTAATTATCATTATTTTTGTTAGCAGTGATTCAATGTGTGTCATTGGAAGCCGTCCCCTTTTTTTTACATTTCATATAAAAGAAACCAGAAAAGCAATACTGTTTCAATTTTAAGGATATAATTAATATTATTAATATAATAATGATTGATAATGATGATGATGATGATGATGCGAACTAAGGATTTTTAAAGAGATCTTCCTTTCCAAAATCCATGTGGACAGTACCTGATTGTATTTTTTTTTTTTAATAAAAGCACAAGTACTTTTAAATTTGGCTGTTGTTTTGCCTTTCATCGTTGAGCTGGAATTCCACCAAAGCCAACGCATTTGAACAAAGTGGGAACGCTGGAAAGGAAAGATGAGAGGGGTAGGCAGAGTGGGAGGGGAGGCAGGAGAGAGACAGGAAAGGCTGGCAAGGAGGGAACCACTGTTTTGAAGAAAATTAAACAAGGTTGGAAAAAGCTGACAACTTAAGATTCAGCTTCTTGCTCAACATTTCCAAGACTAATCGTTTATGGTTTAAAAGATGTTTTTACCCATTTTCCAATGTAATCACCTAACAAGTCAGGATGTAGGGGAGGTGAGAACTGCTATCATATGAGGACCAAACCCACAGAGGCAGAAACGCCTGAGTTCAAATCTTGGCTCCACCATTCTCTAGTTCCCTCGCCTCTCTGTGCCTCAATTTCCTCATCAGTAAAGCGAGGATGTTCACAATTCTTAATTTCACAGCATTCCTGTGAAAAAATAAGTGATGCCATCCATATGAGACCCTTGGCACAGTGCCAGGCATATATGTCAAGCACTATTACTTTATATAGGATGGACTGGGGTTCATAGAAGTACAATGACTTGCCCGTGGCTTCACTCCTAATTAATAATAAAACTGGGATTTAAACTCTGGCCTTCTGGCCCTAGTGTTCCTGCTCACCCCCAGACCCCAGACTTTGCGTGCCATGATGACAAAGTACAGGTTGCAGAATGAGGAATTTCAACTGGATCCTTCACCAGGCTCCTACAATCCAAAACTCATAGAACTGGAAAGAATGTCTATGAGGAATAGCTTCTTCTCCCCTAGGCAAAGCCCTCTGAAAAAAAGAGAGCCCAGTGTCCCCTAGCCTCAGCCTGAATACATCTAGTGACGTGAGGGAACTCAGCCCAGCAGAGCAGATCTGTTTGTACCCAGCAAGTATGTGTCAAATCCACACATTACACATTTCCTTTAAAACAAGAGTGTTAGGGAGGATGTGAGGAGCAAGTTCCAGTTTGCTCTCTTGGGAATTTTCAGCAAATTGACTTAATGAAAATGTTTGGGCTGATAGACCTCATTCAAATGGAATGTGAAGGCTCAGAAGTGAGGATCAGAGGAATTTATGGGTCTGGCCAGATTCTGTGCTGCTGAGTTTATCATGCTTTAATAAATGCTGTCATGTTATATACACAATTTGCTGTTCCAGATCATAAGACTTGTTGCCTGCAATTCAGCCATAGGAACACTTGCCTTGCTTCATAAACCCAAACAAATGGGTGGCCTATAACAACCAAACCTTAGTGGGAGGCTTAACCCTCTGGTGGCTGCTGCCTTGGGAGTCTCTGAGCCCTAGTCCTATCTCTTCCTAAGAAAGACAGACATAACTAAGCTGGTAAGGTATCCCCAGAAGCTGCACAACAATCGAATTCTGATTGCTGAAGAAGCTACATCAAACAGGTATCCTTAATCTTGGCCTTGGGAAGGTTGTGGGTACTCCCAGAAGAAGCCAAGGCCTTGACATTCAATGGGAGGGATGAGGGAGGGTTATTATCATCATGTCTGCTTTTTAAAACCATCGTTTTGTGGAAGTTTTGACTTGGGTGGGGAAGTGCTAGAAGGAGAAGCCTGTGGGGAGGGCACCACAGGAGTCAGATGAAAGGTGATGGGGCTTGCATAAACGTGGCGTCCTGGAGATGCAGCATATGGTGCCAAGATGCTTAGAAGGTAGAACCCATAGGACTTGGGGTTCCAGAGAACGTCTTCACGTCCACACCCCTGTTCCTGAGCTGCCCTCCATTTCTACAGGCGATCTTTCCTATACACGGGTGTCATTTCAATTAGGCCAGGCTAATTAGAGATGTGGGGAGCTGGAGTCAAGCCACTCCCCCACCCCCCATTAACTCCAAGAGCTAGGAGGGCTGCTGCCTCTTGCAGACTAGCGCATTGCTCCTTGGAATGCAGGTGGGGTGGGAGGCAGGGCCAGGAGAGGCTCTCTTGAGGTTGCTCGGCTCAAAATGAGGATTGTGGGGACACCAAGCGGAGGCTGTGGCCAGAAGCAAAGGGCATAGATGGTACAAGGCCTTGCTGCGGGGACTTTGTGTCCTGGGAGTGCAGCTGAGAATTGCTGAAGGTATTTAGGGCAGGAGTGACATAATCAGCGTTGCTCTTTAGAAATGTCACTCTGCACTAAAGACATTTGCCCCGTTTCCCTGTGTCCTCTAGACTCATTTGGGTGCTGGGATCCTCACCTGTACGCCCTGCCAGGATGAGAGCTGGTGTGGTATATCTGCGGCCAGCAGAGGGCTCACTCCCCTTGTGCTCCTCCCTCCCCAAGTGAGCCCCCAAGATGAACTGAAAGCTCAGAAAGGAAGCAGGAAAAGTCTCTCCCCTTGAGAATCACTCCAGTGCCAAGACTGGAACATAGATTTCAATGTATTATAGGAAACACACACACACACATTCAAAATAAGTAGCTCTCACATTAGCACCTTCTATTTGCAGTTATAAGTTAAGAAGTGTGTTTCAGAGCAGTGAAATGACTTCCCCCAAGTTCACTGCCCTTGAAGTGCCAGAGCTGGGACTAAAACCTCGATCTTCTGAGCCCACACCATCTCATACTTATTTCTTTGTTCATTCTCCCTTCAGTACACACAGAACACCTGCCCTCTGCCTGTTCCCTCATAACACTTTACAGTTTGCAAAGTCAGTGTGATCATCACAACTTCTTCAAAGTAATCCTCTTTGTAGTCACTGAATCCCAAGTCTTCCAAATACTGAATGATCTTGGTCTAGTCACTTAATATCTCTAAGTATCCCTAAACATGAGAATGAAGACCTACCATGATGAGAATCTGTGATACTTAAGGAGAAAATGGACAGTGCCTGGCCTGGAGCAAATGCCAACACAGATTTGTCTAAGTTAGCTAAGGACATTTATCCAAAGCTAAGCGTCTGGGTACAATACTTAAGTCAACCAGCAGATGGCAGGCTCCCCCGGCTTTAGCAGGGCACTAACTGCCCAGCTCCTCGGGAAAGTGTAGATGTGGATGTGCGATGCCAGCTGGGCTCCCAGGTTCGAACACTTTCAAGAAAACACTTTCTTCAGCTCCACTTAATTTTTTTCTCCATAAGGAGCCTGCACCCTGCCCAGGGCGTGGCAGGCCTCTTCTGTTCTTGTCTCCTCCTCTGCTGCAGAAAACCTGTCAACAATCACGAACCCTCTTATCACTCCTTGCAAACGTATACTAGGGTGGAGGTAGGAGTGGGGAGAGGGACAGGGACAGGGTTTTCATCCCGCGTATCCAGTCCCCACTCAGACTTCTCAAGGACCTCCTGGCAAGGACCACCACCACCCTTCTCCAACATGTGTCATGGATCCTCTGCATTAATGCTCCGCCACCAACTCACTTTTGTTTCCCTTTCTGATGGCCGTGACGGCTGAGCTCTCCCTTCCTTACTGTCCTGTGCTTGGCCCTTTGGCTTGTCCCTGACCCCTCAGAGACAAGACTTCTATTCTCCTTTCCAGCCACTCAACTTCCCAGCACAGAGTGAGGCACGTCTAGAAATAGAGACTAGTTCCTGCTGCCATCCTTGTTGTTTTACTTTCTCTTCACCTCTAAAGCCTGGTTTAGAGGGAGATCACTCCAGTTTATCCTGAGCAGCTTGGGCAGCACTGAAAACAAAGTCAAAGGCCCCATGTCCCCAGAGCTTGCCCCCTGAGTTACAGAGGAATCCTCTTGAAATGCTGAGTCGTAGCTTCTCATTCCACTGCTCAAAAGCTTGCCTTCTGGCTTAGAGCAAAACCCGAGGTGTGCCAGTGGCCTTTGAAGCCCTGAATGAGCTGTCCCCTGATCCTTCTATGACCTCGGCCACTCACCATGATTATCTAGGCACACTGGCCGTTCTGTTGTTCTTTGAACCCAGCAAGCACTCTCCCACCTCAGACCCTTCACCCAGCATCCTCTTTCCCCCAACATGTGCCTCACTTTCTCACTTCCTTCAGGCACTGCCCAGGGTCACCGTCTCCATGAGGCTCTCCCTCACCACCCTACATAAACACACACATGCTCTCAACCCTCCCATCCCCAGTACTCTTCTCTGTTTTTCTCCACAGCACACATTTCCTCTGAACACACTACTGGTCTACTTATTTATGTGTGTGTTTTCTAGAATCAAGCTCTGTAATCACAGGGACTTTATACGTGTCTCCCTGCTCCTGTTTCTCCAGCACCCAGAACAGAGCCTATTCCGTCATTCTCAATTGTTACTAAATAACATGCCCAGAAGTGGGGGGTGAGGTGAGCAGTCGTTATTATCCTCGCCTTCTTTTCTATTTAATTTCTTGAATGTCAACTCTGTTCCCAGATCATCATTCTAAGCAGAAGCAAACTTAGAGAGGACGTCATTTTCCCAAAGCTGCCATGCAATTGGTATGGATGCAAATTCGGTTCCTGTTCACTCAATAGGCCAAAACCCAACTGTGTGATTTAAAGAAATAGCAAAAGAATTGCTCTATTGAGCTCCCCAGGCAGGTGCCTCTCTGGGGAGGGACAGGCTAGGGGCTGAGATTGTCTGACAGCCCAGGCCGGCGAAATCCAGCAGGACTTTTAGAGGAGAAAAACACCATAAACATCACTCATTTCAAAGACAGAGCATGGTATATGTCCAACCAAAATCACTTCTCCAGGGACTTTCCACACATGTGGTCTCTTGGAGAGCATCCTCCCAGTTTTGGACAGAGGCCCTACCACCCCACCACACTGAGAACCATCGTTTCTCAAGGATTGGTGGGAAGTGAGCAACACTGAAAACCATCATTCCTCAAGGACTGATGGGAAATTGGCAAAATTAATTTTATTTACACGCCTTAACTTTTAAAAGGTTCCTAAAATGATAGGGAGAGAGACAGAGACAGAGAGAGTTTTCCAGGTATGGTAAGAGCATCACTAAACTAGATTCACCTAGTTATGGTGTCAAGAGCTTTCCCCCAAAGCACCTTAGTTTCCCAGGATAAAATGAGTTTGGATTATCCCCAGAGGCATTCAGCCGCCCTGTGTATATATTTCCCTGCACTGGAGGACTTCTAAGCAGTTCAGCAAAGGAGAGAGTGGAGCAGGCCCCAGATGTGTGAACGGTGTTTAGGAGAGAGACACAGTACACCCAGCTCCGTGGCGGCTGAGAACCACCCTCTGCATGGACACCCTTCAGGTAAGCCTCAGAATCAAGTCTGAAAAGGTATCTCTCTCTCCCGAAAGCCCATCTCCAAGGTAGCAAATCACTTTCAACTCAGTACAATACAAGGTTAGCTCCAGAGCAGGACACAGGCCTCACAGGGACACAGATTGTTCTGTGCTCACACCACATCCCCAGTGCTGCATCTAAAGTACATAGCACTTGAACACAGTAGCTGCACAATTAAGATTTCTTTATTAAGAAATTAATTTATAATAAGTACCTGAAAATTATTGAGAAAGATTCCAAGGTCACAACCAAGCCCAGTAAAAACAGAGTCGCACTCAATTGATACATCTAATTAATATATTTGTCATCCTTAGGATGGCACATATTTAGACAATTAGGATAATAAAAAGACTAGAAACACCACCTCATTAGAAAGAGAGAAATGGGATAATAAGCAGGAACATATCTCTGTCTCAAAATCTCTGAAGGTCTGTCATGGAAAAGAGAGAGCAGACTTATTCTGCTGAGGGACAGAGAAAACTTGGCGAAATCTACCAGGGAACAAATTGCACTCAAGTAAGAAAAGAACTTTCGATGACTAAAGTCATCCAGAGGACAAACAGGCTGTCACAGAAGCAGCAAACATCTGATACGGGAGGAGTCCTCAGTCTTGGAAATGCTTCACAGTTAAAGTGGTGGTTGTAATGTCCCTTCCAGCCCCCAAATAGACTTACTCTGCACCTCTGCTTCAGCCAGATGTTTCATACGAGGTATCCAAAATGCTCCTGCTCCAGGTGTTCAGTCTCCAGCCTGAGTCTTAAATGCAACAAAAGGAAAGGCAACTGTGAAAAAGTGAAGACACCACAAAACACAAACGTTATTCTCCTTGGGGAGACAGGAGGCCAAATAAAATTTTTGCCTATTGACTGTTTTTTTGCATAGACAGATCCCTTTCCCTAGGGGACATGCTGGGGAGGAGCCATACTTGCAAACTAGCAAAAGCTTAAACCTCTTACAACTCCTAGGTTCAATTAGTTTCTCCACAGCAAGCTCCTTACAGGAAAAGAAATCCGCAGCTCCAGCCATAACTTGCTGCCAGGTTCTTACTGCCTCCTGAACCACATGGCTTCAAGAGGTTGCTCAGGACCAAAACTGTACTTCCTAACCTTCCCTTAGGAAGTTACAGGAGGCTTGTGTAAAATGTCCTCTCTATAAAAGAGAGCTTAACTGTAAAACGAGATCTGAAGTTATCATTCAGCTCCCAATCTCAGTCACCACGTAATTCTTTTTCCCACTTCATCCAAATACCAAGAGCATTCAAATGAAATTTAAATGGCTTCATTTACAGTATGTAATACATGTTTTTAATACTAAAGTTTGAGGTTGATTACAACAAGCCAGTGGACACGGAGTCCAGAAACAGCTTCCCTGACCAGACTGTGAATGTATTGGAGGAAGGAATCATTTCTTAGCAAACTCTGCATCAGTGGCATCTGGTAAGGAAGGCAGCTAAATTAATGACTCAATCAATCAATCGATGGTTTCCAGCTCTGGATATGCTTCAGAACAGGCCATATTACCTTGCTTAAGTTATATAACTTCTCTGAGCTTCAAACAGTTTCATCTCTGAATCAGAAATAATAACATCTGCCTTGTATGATTGCAATAAATGCAATAATTGTGTACAAAGTGACCCAGAAAGTGGCCAGCACATAGCAGGTGCTCAGTGAGTGGTATGCCCCTTCTGCTCCCCAGAACCACACCTCACACAGAGCAAACGATTTGCCTGGTGGTCCATAGGTGAAACTAACATGCACATTCTCAGTTAGCTGAGGGAGAAGCACAGGCAGGTGAGTTCATGTGCTTTGGGCTCTGGCAGCTGCCCCATGGAGGAGTTTGAGGCAGAAGGAGGAAAGGAAATCTAAAATTTAACTATGTCTCTGCTGACATTGAGAGGCGGCTAATACTCGTATTTGTCTTTTGTTGTTCATACCATGATTTCTGTTTGGCCGTGTCAGCTCCAAGAAAGCAAAGTTACCAGATCTTCTAGGGGATTCACAGAATTCACACCTTTAACAGCTTTTTATTAGCAGAGCTGAACATACAGATGCAGTAAACTGAACTCAAAGTCACTTATGCCTAAAGGAATCCGATAGTAAATTCCTATTGTGTCTAGTTGCCCCTCTCTGCCACCAAAGAGTTTATTTTTGCAAAGGAATGTATACTTGATGCTATGATCAGGAAGCGAAATATGTATGTCACCCAGTACATTCCCTCGTTGACTACACTGCAAAAAAAGTAAGGACAAACCCATCATCCACTTTCTTCAATATTCACAGCCCAGGTCTGCAGTATTGTATTTCTTCTAGTTCCTTCCTCTGCTCTCTGCTCTCCTTTCCATCTCAATAATTTGATTTTACTTTGTGTTCAATCCATAAACCATGGTGATTTTTTTCCTGCAAAAAACATAAGATAGAAGAATGTTAAAAATGTGAAATTGCACACAGATTCCCAATTTGAACTTTCCTGATTTGAAAACAATACCAGACTTCCCCCACCTCACCCCGGATTCACGATCTTTAAGTAAATGATGATGCTAAAATAATATCAAACACTTATAATAGCTCTGGATATGTCAGGCACTGTTAAAAGTGCTTCTCATGTAGAAACTCATTTAATCCTCACAAAAATCTTACGGCATAAGTAATATATGTCTATTATACAGAGGAGAGACTGAGGTATACAAAAGTTAGGTAACTTCAAAACACATTATTGAGAAAGTACCGTATTTAATCCAATTAGGATTAGAATGGAATGCTTTAATTTAGAACTCCATCATATAGGAACCCTGAAGATGGCTGTGAGATAATTAATACATTGCAAGTACTGGCAGTGGAGCCAGGCCACTCAGTACAGACAGGAATTTTAATGATAAGGAATAAATTTGGTTTTCCTTCCACCATTAAAGTTCCAGTAACAGGAACTTCAGAACCCGACCATAGAAACAATGAAAGCCAAGAGGTTGTTATTGTTGTAACTGGGTTACTGGAGAAAGATTCATTAGGTGAAAGGGCACACACCAATGTTTCCTCTGTCAGCCAGGTAGACACGCCCCCAGCTTTTCCTCACCTAACGCCTTTCCTGCAGCGTGGAGAATCAAGACAGGAATTGTGAGGTCACAATGAAGGAAAAAGCTGCAGCCCCAGTGCCAGACCACAGTCTGGAGCATGACTCACACTGTACTCAGGCCCGCTGGTCCTGCTGAGCTGGTTTGTTGGAGAAGTGGCTGCTCTCATCTGTGGCTTGAAAAATTATGGGCGATGAAAGGTACTACCCTGCTGTTCTGCATTCCAGGGTCTCCGGAATTCCAGGGACCACTGTAGGCTGCTTTCCCTTTGAACCAAGATTCGAAAACAGAGGCTCTTTCAAGTCCTAAAATCCCTTTGCCTTCAATTTTGAAATGAGCTGCAGCCAGGTAAAAATGCACCTTTATTGAGGTATATGCAAACGTCGTCACTTCTCTGAAACTTGAATGACATCATCAGTGTGGCCACACTGAGGGAATGGAAACCAGACACAGAGAAGTGCAAATGGCAAAGCAAGACCAGGGGGTGCACCTTGTCTATTCCCAAGAGAGCCTCCTGCCAGCCTGGCATTGTCTGCAGAAATCACACTGGAACTTCCAGTCTCTTCCTAATTCCCCACTTCCTGCTGTCTGGTTATCTTCTGGTAGCTGCTAACCTTGCCTGCTGCACATGGCTCTGATATCTTCCACCTCAACAACTGATAATTAACCAAAGTTTCAGCACTTCTTTGGTATCTGCTTCTTAGACTGGCATTGGAATTTGACCTTCTTTGGTAATGACCCAGCCCAAGTCTGGTGCAGGTCATGGTCAAACAGATCCGGACACACTCACCGACTTGTAGGTCTTAAGCTACACTGGCCAGGCTGCCAGAGCAGGCTCATGGAGAGAAAAATATCACAGGTTAGAATAACCACAGGTTGGCTCCTTCAGGGAGGATACCAGGAAAGCCCCCTCTGAGAAGGTGACATTTGAATCTAGACCATTAGTGTGGTCCAGGGCATAATCCAAAGTGGGAAAAAGCTTGCTAAGTCAAACAGCTTCAGCAGACACTTCCGGTGTCTCGTGTCACCCTTGATGTTTGTACAGCTGCAGTGGACATGTTCTCCTTCAAGCATGTGCTCCTAAGACTCCCCACTGTCTGTCTCAAGGCTTTCTTCTAGCCTGGGAAGCCCGCTCAGATCTATCCCAGGGACATTTTCAAAGTGAGAGGTGGGGAGTCCCTGGGGACCCTCAACCACTGTGGGATGGGAGCTCTGGGGGAATATCCCAGGCCTCTCATCTTCTGCAAGACAATCCTGAGGCACATTGGGCATGCCTTCTCACAGGGGCCCCCGTGGGATCCTGATACACAGCACGTATTGGCCTTTCCTTTCCCCCGTCTCACTCTGACCATACCCTCATTCCTGCATTCTGAGATCACCTCCTAAGCCCTTGTCTCAAGCTCAGCTTCAGGCCCGATAAGCTGAGGAAGAAGCTCACCGGAGTCACAGTGAGAATCAGCAGTGCTATGTAAGATCAAGCCTGTGAGATCATATAGTGCACGGGCCATGGAAAAGCTTCATATTTCAGACCTTGCTGCCTTGGTGGTCAAGATGCTGGAGCCTGGCCTGAGAATCCAGCCGATGGGCTTCCAGGTGGCAGCAGTTGGCTGGGGATCTGGGCTCACCAGGGCTTGATGGAGTCTTTGGGCCTCTGTCAAGCTGGCTAAAATTCAGGAAAAGAATTGGGACAGGCAGGGAAGGGACACTAAGGCAAAAGTGGCCTCATTGAAATGGGGCCACCAGGAAAGCCACAGGGGAAGTTCTGACTCAACCCTTATGCAAGTGCCCAGAAGTCATCTCTAGCACATTGGATATGGCATGAAAATAACCGCAGCTTTCCTGAGTGCTGCTTATTTTCAATCTGCTAAGCAGTTTTCATAATGAGCTCATTTAGTTGTCAAAACAACCATATAAGTCATTCTCCCCATTTTATAGAAAAGGAAAATGAGCCCACTAGCCCTAGAACTAGGACCAAGACTCAAATTCAGACTTGGTAGATTCCAAATTCCATGCTCTGGCCAACCTACTACAATGCCAGGGTCTAATGGTGCTGCAGCCCAAGTTCAAGGTCAGCGATTGACCCTGCAGATGTAAGTTTGCTGGCTATAGGTAGGAGGGACTGGAAGGGCTAGGAACTGAGTCTCAGTGTCATAACACACCTACAGCCTGGGTTCACCAGCATCATCTGGAGAGAGATGCTCTCTGTGACTTTGCCTCATAGCAGTAGTGAACATGTCCTACACAGTTACATTGCAGCTGTCCATTCATTCCAGAGGAATACTTCTAGGGCCTGAAGGGGAAGGACTTCAGATTGGGACAAGCAGGATGCTTACTTTCAAGGCCCGAAGGGGAAGGACTCCAGATTGGGACAAGCAGGATGCTTACTTCCTTGTCATTTAGAAAAGAAACCACAGCCATGCTTGTATCTGCAGGGCATGCTTCCATTTAAAAAAAATATATTGCAGCTTGAAGTCATGATGCTGAGGATGAGCAGAGCAGACTGTGTAATTCCCACTTGAGAGCAGAGCAAACAGGATCAGACATATTGAAAGTGCAGTGAGAATCCCAGCCACCGGCGTAGAACCAGGAATGCCCACTCTAGCCCAAGCTCCTCCCCTGATTGGCCTTGGCTCCCCACAGGCTCCCTATCCACCCTGGACACTGACTTTATAGGCAGTATGTTGGAGAAGCTGGACAGAGACTGACTCCCTGAACAAGCCCATAAGGAAGAGCTCAGACTCACCAGTAGCACTGGACCAAGAAGTGAGTGAGCAGCCAATTGCTATAGCATTGTGCCAGCGAGCATATAGAGTTTTCTGTTCCAGCAGTTAGCCAACGCTGGTCAGTACAGACCCTCTGCTTTCTCCTCTGACCTCAGTCCAGCAGATTCAGCATCACTTGGAGCTTCCATGTGGTGCTTCCTAAGCTGGACTTCATACTTCCTAGTTTCTGTGATGTCTGTTCCTGGCCTCAGTCCTTGCCACTGTGAGACAGCAAAGTCATATAACGCTCAACTCTCCTCCCTTTTGGACAAGAGCCAGCTCCATTGGTTAATTCAAAAGCCAAATCGCAGGGTACCAGACCCCGTCACAGGGGACCCAGGACTGACCTTAGCTTGGCTTCTAATTTACTATGGCACCTTAAGCATGTTTCTTCAGCACCTCAGTCTGGCCTTCCCACCTCTAGAATTATGGGGCTGGTCTCATGGATACAAATCATCCTGCTAACACTTTAGGATTCTAACATGTAAACTCAAGGCCCAAGAGAGAAAGATGCCAGTTCATTAGTTAAAGCTGCGGGATAATTAATTAAGGTGATTTCTCCAGACTGTGAGGTGGGGAAAAAAGGTTTCATCTAAGGAGAGAGAATTGTCAAACGATCCATGGGTATGAAGGCAAAGATCACACTGTTTCCATATTCACAAATCCGGCCACAAGCTCTGGGTGTGCATAGACCTCGGTTCAAATCCCCCCTTCACTCTTAACTGTGTGATGGCAGGAATTCACTTTACCTTTCTAAGCCTCCATCTTATCACTTATAAAATGGTATATCTCTGAAATTTGTGGTAATTAAATAAAATAATGCAAGTAGCACACACTGTAAGTTGTAACAGAAAATTCCCTGACTCTCGTCATGATAGGCTGAAGGAGAAAGCTAGATTGCGAAGGCAGGAGGAGAGATAGAGGCATTTTGTTTGGTGATGCACTTCTTCATTTATCTTAGCATCATGTGTCAGGCACTGGTAGTACAGAGATGAATAAAACACAGCCTCTGACCTCTAGGAATTCATCATCTAGGTGAAAAGACATCTAGTGTGATAATTGCCTCATACAAGTAGAAGAAAGCCAGCACTTCTGCTTCTAGAACATGTCATGGAGAGATATGGAAGCATGTTAAGAGATGACCATTGAAATTCTGGCTATAAAATTTAAAATTAGGGGGAAACAATGAAATGTCCATCAATAGGGGAGCAAATAAATTATAGCAAATGAATAATGAATCAATAACAGGTAGTCTCATTAAGAGTGAGTGAAAAATGCAGTTATCAAATTACATATACAGTTGGGTACTTTTGCTTAGATTTTAAAACACACACAAAACATTTTGTATTTTTCATGGATGTGTTCATTTATGTGTATAAAAGTATTTTTCAAAATAAACTAGAAGGGTCCACATCAAATTTGTGAACCTGGCTGATTCTGGGGAAAGGAGGAAGAAAACGTGTGTAGAGATGACAGTCAAGGGAACAATAATTTCATCCCTAATGTTTCACTCATGTTTAAAAGGACTAGCAACAAATACAACAAATTAATGTGGATAGTAATGTATGCAATATTATTCTTTATATCTTTCTGTATTTTTTTAAGTTTCTCACAATAAATTTAATAGAAGTATAGCAATGTATTGTACAAAGAATGATGAAAGTGTCTGTCCCTCAGTTAGCCCAAGTTGACCTTAGAGTAAATGTGAGAAGGCCATGGGTAGAGGGTGAGATCAAGGCTGGAAGGAGTTAGCCAGTGGTGATAGAAGACCATGAAACATGTTGGTTCATCCCCTTGACACTGCCTGGGAGTGTACATGAAACTTCACTTGAAGAAAAGAAGACCTGGTTTTCACTCCTGGAGTCACCACTTTTAATATAACATGGTCACTAATGGAATCACACATCCACTCTGAAATGTATTGCTTTCTCTAATAAATCCAGTTCTTCATACTCATTAGTAGACAAAATGTGGACTTTAAAATTCTATATTATTGAAACTTTATTTCAGCCAATACTTTAAGTAGACCTTTTATGCACATCTCAGTCTCTCTAAGAGAAAAGGTCCGATTTCTAAAATGATGGTTTCTTGTCTGTCATCCCCAATTTCAATCCAAGATGGTGCCTGGGCATGGTTTATACAGTCTTATGATAGAAGCAAAATACTTGGGCCCTAAGGCCAAAATTCAGTTGAATGTTGGTGTCAGAAGTAACACCCTTCATCTAGCTAATTGCATACTGACCTGCTAGTCCTTCAGCTAAAGTTTGTGACAGATGAAGCTTGGATTCTGCTGTTCCTCTCATTCTCTCTCTGCTTGGGATAAGTCCAGATGCTCCCTGGCTAACTCAGCACCACTACCTCTAGACCTTTCTGAAGCCTGGTTATGAATCCATTCAGGCTAAACTCATATGGTTTGTTATCTCTGCAGCCATCTCTATAGACCACATTAGTCCTGCTATGATGGACCTTCTAACCAGCACCCCTCCCCAAAGCACATAGGAACTGAGGGAAGCTTGGGAGTGCTAAACTTCTAAGCCTCCCTCAGCCTCATAGGTGCTACACTGCCAAGTTTATTTTGAGATGGCTGCTCTGACATTAATACAATATTTTGTGAAGTGGCTCTGCCTGGCAGCTCCCCAAGCAGGAAGAAGCTAAATGTACTTCCCTTTTTATCAAAAGTACTTCCCTTTTTTTAATTAAGTTTCCATCACAAGATGGTTCAATCTCCTCTTTCTTCTCTCTCAGGCTTCTCCTTTTCATAAAATTCTAGCCTACTGAAATAGTTAATTTTATGTGTCAATTTTGCTAGACCATGGTACCCAGATATTTGCTCAAACATTTCTGGATATTTCTGTGAAAGTATTTTTTAGATAAAATTAATACTTAAATCAGTATACTCTGAGTAAAGCAGATTGCCCTCCATAATGTGGGTGGGCCTCATCCAATCAGTTGAAGGCCTTAAGAAAAAGAACTCTTCAAAAAAGAGGACTCTCTGCCAGCAGAATGCCTTTAGACTCAAGCTGTAACATTAACTTTGTCTTGGGTCTCTAGCCTGCTGGTCATCTTTTCTTTCTTATAAGGCCCAGTTTGCAAGGCTATGGCCTTACTACAATCTTACTGAGGAAGCCCAGTACTTATCCTCTGGGACAATAAACTTGAAGGAGGTAGGAGGCTGCAAGGAAACCATGGCCAAAGGGAAAAGATTTAAATTTGTTATTAAAAACTTTTATCACCATTACGACTGTGTGGTCTTCGATGAGTCTTTTCACATCTCTGAGCTTCTAGTTGTCTCACAAAGTTGCTAAAATAATCAAGATATTGTTATCTTTAGTGGTAATAGTCATTCTTGGAGATGCCACCATGCACTAGACATGATGCAAAGGTAAATAAGGATTGTGAGTGTGGAATTTCAGGATTTGCAGGCATGGGGTTGGATGATAAGGCAGAGTTCGGAGCCAAAGATGGGATCGTATGAGGTAGATGTGAGCAAGTTAAATTGAAGATGGCCAGATGGTGTCTGGGTTAAAAGATCCAGGGGGAGGGTAGCGTTGAGATGAGCATGTTGTCAGGTATGATGAGACTAGTGATTTGGGGGCAGATGACAGGTGAGAGAGAGAGAGAGTAATGACAGCTACTTCTTCCCACATCTCTTGTTCCAAGTGATGTAATCCTAGTAAGTTTTCCTTTGATTCAGAAAAAAAAAAAAATCTGCACTGGAGCCAGCTTTAATGTCTGCCCTGCCAGGTAAGGAGTGAACATTTTAGCAATTTCACCCATGGAGTCCGAGGAGGATGGGAAATTCCCCTGGAAGCCCAGAATAAACTGAGGCCAAATTCTGGGCTTTTTCTGAGCAAACATTTTGAGAGAAACTGAAGTGATGATGATGTGGAAGAGCCACTGGGGCTGTCCCCTCGCACAGACGCAAGGCTGATGAAAACACAGGGATTAGTACAGATGAATCATTGCCAGGCCTCTCCCTGAGAGTATTTGCTAGTGGCAACCCAATAAATATCAGCTCTCTGAAAGCGCTGACAAGTCACCACTGGGCCTGGGAGTTAGAGAGATGGCTTCCGAACTTGGTGGGAGGAGAAAGCGGGGAGTGGAGACCTGGGGGCGTATCCCCCTTCCAGAATTCACGTTCTTCCTTTTGGTGAGATAATGTCCTACTCTTTCAGAAGTGTGGGTGATTCTAGAATCTAGATGAATGGCGCCCACAATCCTGACCTTCCGCGTCTCCTGTGTGGGTGGAAATTCACATCCCCCTATGACTCCTGCCCTTGACAGCCAGGAGAAGGACCGTCTGTCTACTAGAAAGCTTGGGAGGCTGCCTTGCTTTAGGTTATTGACAGTGAGGACAGCCCAAAGGTCTCTGGAGCACCGCCTCAGACAGAATCTAGGGTGAACAGAGCTGTGAGACGCAATATTCTATCAGTCATTCGACCAGGGTGGTGAATAAACCGACCTACACATGTGATAAAATGTACAGAGCTAAGTACATCCATACACATGTACATATACACGCAGGAAAATGAGATGAGAATGTTGGTGAAATCTAAACATCGGTGGATTCTTGGTCTTAACATCTGGTCTCAACATCCTATCACACTTTAGTTATACAAATGTGACTATTGGGGGAAACTGGGTAGGGGGTACACAGAATCCTTTGGTGTTATTTGTTGTTTTTTTTAAAACAGGTTTTTTGAAATATGATTCACATACCATACAATTCAATGGCCTTTAGTCTATTGAGAGTTGTATATCAATCACCACAATTTTAAAACATGTTAATTATTTTAAAAGAGAAACCCCACATCTTTTACCCGTAACTCCCAAATTCCCCTATGCCCCGAGCCCTGAGCAATCATTAATCTTCCTTCCATCTCTCTAAATTTTCCTGTTTGGGAAATTTCATATAAATGAAATTATATAATAATTGTCCTTTGTGACTAGTTTCTTCCACTTAGCACTTATTGTAGCATCTATGTCAATATTTCACTTATTTTTATCAACGAATAGTGTTCCATTTATGGATCTACCATGTTTTGTTTATGTATTTGTTATTAATGGACATTCAGGTTGTTTTCACTTTTTTGGCTATTATGGACAATACTACTATGAACATTCATGAACAGGTTTTTTTGTGTGGACATATGTCTTCAATTCTCTTGCATGTATATCTAGGAATAAAATTGCTGAATCGTGTGGTAACTCCATGTTTAAGCTTTTGACAAACTGCTAGACTGCTTTCCAAAAACATCTGCATTGTTTTGCACTCCTACCAGCAGTGTGTGGGGGTTCCAGCTTTTCCACAGCCTCACCAAAATGTATTAGCTCTCTTTTTTTTTATTACAACCATCCCAGTGGACATAAGGTGGTATCTCATTGTGGTTTTGATTTGCATTTCTCTGATGGGTATTGAGGCTGAGTATCTTTTCATGTACTTATTGGCCATGTGCACATTTTCTTTGGAGAAATAAATGTATGTTTGAGTCCTTCGCCCACTTTTAACTGCAATATTAGTCTTTTTATTATTGATCTCTGTATTATGTCTTACAATTGTAGATGACTCTATAATTATCTCCATACGAATTTTTTTTTAAAAAAAAAAGGACATTGGGGAAAACCCAAAACTTCAAAGGAAAAAAATGAAGCAGTATTTCTCCAAAGAGGATATACAGAAAGCAACCCAACATGTGAAAAGATGTTCAATAACATTAGCCATTAGGGAAAAGCAAATTAAAACACAATGAGATATAACTACACTTCTATCAAAATGGCTAAAAAAAATTAGTGACAAAACCAAATGTTGGTGAGAATGCGGAGAAACTGGGTCACTCATATATTGCTAGTGGGGATTGTAAAATAGTACAGCCACTCTGAAAAATAGTCTGGCAGTTTCTTACAAAAATAAACATGCAACTACCAGACAATCAGCAACAGCACACTTGGGCATTTATCCCAGAGAAATGATGATTACTATTTATATAAAAACCTGTATATGATTGTTTATAAAAGCATTATTAGTAAGAGCCTCCAGGTGGAAGCAATCCAAATGTCCTTCCATAGCTGAATGATTAAAGAAAACTGTGGCAAGTCCACACCATGAAATGCTACTCAGCAATTAAAAGGAACTAACTATTGATATACTGAACAATTTGCTTTAGTCTCCAGAGAATTCAGCTGAGGGGGCGAAAAATCAAAAGATTACATACTATATGATTCCATTTATGTAACCCTTTTAAAATGACAAAATTGTAGAAATGGAGAGCAGATGAGTGGTTGCCAGGAGTCAGGGATGGTTGGGGTGCAGGAGAGGGAGGTGGGTGGGACAGTAAGAGGCCAACACCAGGGGTAGCTCTGTAGAAACGATCTGTAGCTCAACTGTCTTGGTGTTGGCATCCTCTTGATGACTTGGCACTATACTTTGTCAAAATGTTACCAATGGGGCCATATACCAGATCTCTTGGATCCCCCTAAGCATTTCTTACAATAATGAATCTGCAATTATTTCCTAATAAAATTTAATTTAAAAAAAGAAAAAGGTGATGCCTTCATGAACGTACTTATGTCTATACCAATTGTGAATTGTATGATTTGGGATGGATTAACATTGTCAGTTTTCCACCTGTAAAATAGAGATAATATCCACTCGTATGAGTGTGGTAATGGTCAAATGAAAATAAAAGTGAAAGGACCTACAACTAACAAAGTGATTACTACTACTACTACAACTTTTACTAGAGTATTCTCTGTCCTTAATATACATCCCTTAGCAAATGCCACAGGGTCAGTAATGCTCACTCACCATTAGTTGACTTCTCCATTGCTAATGGAGCCTCTTGGAGAAAGGTAGCAGAATACGCTAATTCATACTCAGGCAGGCGTGGCAAGTGGTTGCTAATAAGAAAGCTGTGAGGGGCTCAAGACTGAAAGGAAATCGGACAAGAACACGGCACCCCCCAAGGCCTCTCAGACAGAAGGGGCAGGACGTGGGCCATGCTGGAATCAGGTCGCAAGTTTTACTGACTTTTGGTACCTGGGAGTGGAGACTTTTGACCTACCTGCCTGAGTAGAAATGTAGTCTTAACCTTGTGTTTCTTCCCAAGGCTACTTCCCCCTGCCTGACAAACAGGAATAATCACAGCTCCCTTACAAAACTGGTATGCAGGCCACCCACCTGAGGTAATTCAGTGTTTGCCAACCTCCAGTCATTCCTATACCAGCATCCTCATTTCTACCAAATTTGTTTAACACCAAAATTGTCATTTATTTACAATTTTCTTCATTAAATCAACACTCTTCTTTACTTAAATAATATTATTTGTTAAAAGAAACAAAAGCAGATACACATATTTGTTCATATTTTAATACCTTTGAAAGCAATGCGCTTCTTACAATCAATGGTGTATAATTGTTTGATGAGTAAATTATTTTTTTTTGTTAATGGAATATATAATAACGTCTTATAATAAGTAACATTTTAGGTTCTATTAAATATGAAATGTCGCTTCTTTGAGTAGCAAACCAGGTTGCTTATTAAAAACAGAAGAAACCATTTAAACAAATATATTTCATTAAATTACATTTTAATTAAATTTCCAACATAATTAAGTTTCAGCTAATGTGCTGCCTTCAAACATGTTAGCCTGAAGCCTGCTCCTAATCTATTCAAAAAGAAAGAAAGAAAGAAATTTGGTGAGCCGAGGTTAGCAAAGACTTACGTGCACCAAATGGATAGGATCTTCACGATGCAGTATAGTATCTCATTCTGTTAGTTAACAAACATACTACACAGCACCTAAAACTGTCTGCATTAACAGCAAACGTCTGCCTTTCAAAGGCACTGGGGACGAAACAATGCTACCCCAGCAGATATCCAGAAATTGGAGGCGATACGCTTGCCTTTCCTAGGAGAATGAAGTACAGTGCAGTGGTTCCACACTGAGATACTATGTAGCAGTTAGAAACATCAACTAGAAATACACCCATTCATATAAACAGAGTTTTTAAATGTTGAGTGAAGGAATAAGAAACTCAATGAGATGTAAATCACAGATGTATAGCATATAAGGACATTAAAAGCTTACACATTCACCATAAACACTACACATTTTCAAAAATATACACATGTCCTTAGGATAAGGTAGAAGGAGGGTGGACCAAAGGTGCAAGGAAGAAAAATAATATTATAAAATAAAAATTTTAAAAAGAGAGGCTGTTTGGACCGATGATGATGCTGTGCCTTGAGAATATTTGAATACTCAACTATCTGTATAAAAAAAATGAAAATAAATGTAAAGCATATGAATGTATTATAGTAGGTACTCAATGATGAACAAAGGCTGTCTGGAGTGTATTCAAGAATTCCAAGTGGTGGTGAATTTCCATTGACTGTCCCTACATAGGTGTCACACATCCCCTTAGCTTAGCAGTCCCCTGGATCGGTCCTGGTGCCCCAAACCCCTACTCGCACACACACAACCCAGACAATTCTAGTTCAGGATAACCTAGCCCCAGTAATCATCCCTACCCAACACCATGGGGCATCTGAAGCCCAGCTGACTCCCCTGAAACAGTGCTCACAGACCGTAAGAGTTGATCCAGGTGGATGCTGCTTAGGGCCTGAGTTTTGCCATCCCGTTGTGCAGATAGGCAACTGAGGCCAGAGAGGGGCAGAAACTTGATGGAGTCACACAATGAGTAAGAGGCAGTTCCATAACCAGAACCAGGTTGCTTTCCCTTCACATGTTCATACATCCTCCCCTCCCCACACACGGTTGGCAATGCCTTTTACCCGACCTACCCATATAAACCAGTGGCAAGGCCATTGAGATAGACTTTCCATCCTTGAAGGGGCAAATATTTGCGTCTAGGGTACTGCTCACCAGCCACTGGAAGACAGAGACACTAGGAAATTAGTATGAGGGCAATGAGTACCCTGGCAGATGTGACAGAAGTGATAACAGCCAATGGTGTCATTTCTAAATGCCATCATCACTGAAGATGATCTAATCCCTGGAAAATATGCTGTCTATCATCTTTTCTCCAGAGAGAGGGTAGGTGGCAGATGTATTAAAAGTGGTAGCAGGGGCATAAGCCATTTTATGAGAATTGTTTCATGTTCCCAAAGTGTATACTATTATCTCCTTTTTACAGACACCTAGAGACTCAGAAAACCTAAGTAACTTGCCAAGATTCAAAAAGATAGTAAGGGGCTGAAAAGGGATTTCAACAGAGCATGTCTGTCACCAAGGCCTTAGCCCCCACTCCCCAACCCTGCACTGCTTCCTTGTATACCAAGAAAATAAGAAGTTTAGGAAAGAGAGAGCTAAGGTTTGAAAGAAGGCGAATCCAGGAGGATTTCACATGCCTCCATCACCTGACATAGGTCTTAAAGGAAGGATATGATTTCCACAGATGGGAGAGGGGAGGGCATTTCAGGTGGGGAGAATGTATAGCAAAGGCATCCGGCTAGGAAAGCACAGCACAAGCTCGGCATGCCAAGTGGGTGGCTGGGCAAGAACCTTGGGCATGTGAAGTAGAACAGAGACAGATCAGGGAAAGGATGGCACAAAGAGGGGGAAGTGCCAGTCATCAGGTCAAGGGGTTTGCAGGCACCCCAGTGAGCACTGCAGAGTTTATGAAAGAATTTTAGGTGGGACTTGGCTAGAGAATTTCCCCCATCCTCCACAGAGCCTCTGTGACTGAGAGAAGAAAGGGAGAGGGATCAACAACACAGGTTTGGGGCCAAACTGACTTGAGCATGAATCCTAACACGCCATAAATTAGCTGTAATCTTAGACTAGAGGCTGATCCTCTTGATAACACTTAGAACAGGCCGAGAACCTAGGGAATACTCAATTTGAG
This sequence comes from Macroglossus sobrinus, assembly GCA_004027375.1. Taxonomy (NCBI): domain Eukaryota; kingdom Metazoa; phylum Chordata; class Mammalia; order Chiroptera; family Pteropodidae; genus Macroglossus; species Macroglossus sobrinus. Next base: position 17,322 of record PVKZ01003321.1, on the reverse strand, counting down.
TTAAAGCTGATGATGGTAAGGAAGTTGATGATGACAACACAGAAGGCAGAGGAGGGAGGAGGAGGAGAAGAATTTGTGGCACTATAGACAGGAGGATGGCTCCATGTGTCAGGACTTACTGAAGAATAAGGAGTCACTAAGTCTATCCAGCTAGTAGGATTCTGAGAAAAGGTCCGGAGACACGGCCAGGGATTTCTCCATGGCCAAGACGCCTGTCTTCTGCTTTGTCTGTTCTCTAATCATTCCCAGTACCTTGCTGGATCTATTTAAAAATTAAACAAGACAAACAAAAAATAAACATGTATCAAATAAGCCCATGTGCTAATCACCATGTTAGGCACTAAAGGCCCTGAAATGAATAAGGCCCCATCCCTGCTTTCAAGTTTACAGTCTAGTGGGTGGAGGTGAGTAGGGGCACAGACAAGCAGTGACCTAAAGCAGAAAAACACACCAACCTGAGCGCTAGGTTGAGCTTCAGGGGATGAGATAAATGTTAGGGGTTGGGGTTGGAGGAGCTGAGGAGGAGGTGGCTGCGTGGGAGAGATGGAAGCCCTTCTGACTGGAGGCATCTAGGAAGAGAGAGCTGAGGCTTTGACTCACTGAACCTGAGAAAAGACTAGAACACGAAGTCTGAAAAGAATAGAACTGGACAGCTCCAGAGTTCTAGGGGGCAGGAAATAGCCAACAGTTTTTGCCATGCCTTGGAGTGAACGTACTGCAACTGTTTTTCCATCTTTGTCTCTTTTGCTCAGGATTCAGACTCCTGAAGGTCCATTCTGTGGTTTCATGAAGGCAGACATCAGGAACTTCCATCATGGAAGCAGGTTCATTTCCAGAAAGAAAATTCAGCCAGTGTTGCCGAACGTGGGGAAAAGATACAGATTACCAAAAAGAAATAAATATCGAGTATAGTTCAGGCAGATACAACTGGTTTACCATCCAGTCTCCTCTGATTTGGTTCAAAGAGGCAAAAATCCTTCTCCTTCTCTCTAGACATCATCGCAATGAGGAGTAGATCCTAGAGTAAGATCCAGTTCTGGCCAATGAGATGCAGGCAGAGTCCAATGGGTGGAGCTCCTGGGTAAACATTTTGAAAGGAAATCCCCTTTTGGTGGTCGGCCCTTCCTTTCTTTGCACCTGAAAATAGTCGTGATGCCTGGAGGAGCAGCAGCCCTTCTATGACCTGAAACTAAAAGCAATCTTCGAGGGCTGGAGATGGTAGGGTAGAAGGAAGGGGCCTGGGTCTTCACTGGCTTTGTAAAACTATTTCATAGGAAAGATAGATTGAAATCAAGTAGTCAGACCCATATTACAATTAGTTTGTAATTGGGGGGCAGGTTAGGCTCCTTTCTTTGGAGTTCAACTCTCAAATGACTATATGCAGGAAACCTCTCCTGATCCCCAGAATAAGTCAGGATTTGCCCATTTTATAGGTTTGTGGCTTACCAGTCTTTACCCCATGAGCAGTTACCACAATTATTTGTGCCATTGTTTACATACCTGTGTCCATTACCAGACTCTGAGCTTTGCAAGGCTCCAATAGATGTCTATATATTATATCTATGTCTATATCTACATCTACATCTATATCTATATCTATATCTATCTATTTCTATCTATATCTACATTTACATCTATATCTATCTATACCTATGCATGTCCAGATCCATATCCACATATCTAGCTATCTAGTTAGCTAGCTACTTAAAACCACTGTATCCCCAGTGTCCAGCACAGTGCCCTGCATAACAGAGGTCCTCAGATCTTTGCTACATAGGTGAATGCATGAATGTATAAATGAATGAATGAGTTGAAAGAAAGCCGGCAGTTGAGATTATATCTTCAGCCTCCTCTATTGCATTGTTTCTACAAAGAAAAGCAAGACACGAATAAGCAAACTGGGAATTCCTCAGTATGTTATAAAAATTCAGATACCTCTGAGGATTCAGTGGCTGATTATTCAATGTTTTATCTCTCCAGGGACTTCTTTTGAGCATCACCTGGCTTCTCGGGGTGCACATGGATTCTAAAGGCCTGTTTTCCTCTTTAGGAGAACTTGGGTAGAGAAGAGGTTGGTCCCCCTGAAGTCTGGGGCATCCTGTGGGTTGTGATTATGGAGGTTCATGTTCTGTGCCATTTCCCCAGTGGACATTCTGACTGCACCCCCACACACTCACCCTTGGTCCGTCGGGTCAGTGGCAGAAAGCAGCAAGCTTTCCCGCAGCTCTGAATCAGGGCCATTTGTGTGTCATGCCTGTCAAAACCACATCAAAAGCTAGAGCTGGGTTGCCAGGTCTACACTGAAAGTGTACAGGAGACACAGCTCAGGAGACACGGGGCTCCTGAGGCAGCTGCTGGCTCCCTGGTGGACCAGGTACTTTCCTGAAGAGAACACATCATTCAGCTCTTCCTGTGCTTTTACTGTAAACACTTGGTTTATTACGCACCTAAGGGGAAGGAGCGAGGAGAGGAAAGAGAGACAGAGACAGACACAGGGGAGGTTTGATGTGAAAGAAGCACAGCAAATAGCAACAGATTCTTATCCGTTCAGAACTGTGAGTGACAAGCCCCCATCTGAGGGTGGAGGCTGAGGCCCAGAGAGGGAAGGTGGCTGCCCATGAGGCAGGAAGCTGAGAGGGCAGAGATGGAAAGCCACGCCTCCCGACGCTCTGCTTCCACACACCTGGAGAGCCACTCACTGAGACTCCTCTAGACACTCACTCCGGACTCCAGGCCTTCAGGATCGGGGCCCTCAGGAAGGAGGGGCAGCAGTCAGAGCCAAGCATGCTTGTGACACTGAGATGTCACACATTTTACCGAGTGCCAGTCACTGTGATGGACATCTGAGCAAACACAGACATGAAAAAGCCTCGGGCTCTGCCCTTGCAGGGCTCTCAGTCCAGCTGTGGAGATAGATACATGCTCAGTCCCGTCCGACCCCAGACAGATGGAGAAGAGTTAGACGTGCACAGAGATAGGATCTGCGTATCAGGATGGGGGTGTGGAGCAGGTAGGGAATGTGCAAAGGTTTCCTGGCCTCCAAGCTGAGCATGTATTCACTGCAGGAAGGAAGGTCACCTCGGGGGACATATATAGCAAAGGCCTTGAGGAGGGGAAGTACATGGTGTAATCCTTGTGCATCATTCCGAGACTGAGGCTTAGCCTGTTTATAGGAGACAGTTGCAAAGAGCTGACTAGGAAGGCAATTCCAAGCAGCTCTTAGACCCCCAAAGCTGGAAGCCTGGCTTAGTTCATGCCCAAGTACCCAGCACGGGGCGGGGCACAGAAGCCAGCCACCAAGTGAATAGCAGTGGGTCCTGACTGTGAATACTTTGGGCCTTCATGAGGCATTAAAAACATGTTAACAACATCTTTTACTACCTGGGAATTTATGCAGAAACCCTGCCCAAAGACCACCCACAAAGAAATATCCACTGAATAGTGCATGTTCTGAAGCTTAGAAATTCCATGCTAAGACATGAGGACAGGTGGTCAACATCACTCACCTGAAGGTTTTATGAAAGGGCTTACAATGAGTTCTTCAAGAGGATAAAGAGATCAAAGAATGGGGGCATTTTTAGAGAGAAAGAATTTGCTGGGGTGCTCTGCTTTTCTTCACTCCACACCTCAACCCAAATGAAGTGATGTGGGAGAAAATGCCCAGGCTCATGGGCAGAAATGAAGAGAAAAATTACTCTGGAGACCAAGTATGATTTGCATCTTAGACGAGGACCTGGACCAGTGAGTACATTATTAAAGACGGGAAAAACAATCACAGGGCTCTGCGAGACTGGGCTACAGCAGCGTCACTATGTGGCAGGAAGAAGCAGGTACTCAGAATCCAGCTTCCTCCTTAAGCTTGAAATTTAGAAAAGGACTGATCACCATTTAACTGAATGAGCATCTGAAATTTATAAAAAATATGGAAAAGTGAGGAGAACCTTGCAAAAAAAGGGTGGGGGGAGATATACTGCATTTCCAATTAGTGGCCATGAGTGTTTGATAGTAACAACGTGTGACCTTATCTATATTCTGAGCAGGTCAGAAGGATTTTAGAAAAATCTTTTCCTCACTCTATCAAACTCTTCTTTTCTTTCACATATCTTTTCCAATTCGTATTTCAAAAGTCAAAAAAAAAAAAAAGAAGAAGTGGAAAGTGGTTGACTAAAGTCATCCTTACCCACCACCCAAAAATAGCTTAAAAAAAAAAATACAAGGATACTTTGTGAAATTTCATGCATGTGTCATTCAGTTAACATTGGATTATGACATTCTTGGATTATTGGTTCTTGAAATCGAGATGTGGAGAGTGACAGAGAAAAAAACTTAAAAGGATTTAGACCTGGGAACTGCTCAATAGTAAATGTCACTCATTTCTATGATGATTTGCAGAGTTAAGCATTTTGCATAACTAGGCATAAATTCTGCTCACGTCTTTCAGCCTTTTTTGCCCTCTATCTTCACACCACCTGCCCTTGATGTAAAGAGTTTATAATAGGAAATCTAGCGTTGATGTTGTCCTACCATACTGTGGCTAAACTACAAATCCCAAATGTCATTCCTTACTCAGACAGAGTAAGGTAGAATGGAATTTATGCAGCTACCTCTGAATTCTCACTTTGCTCTTGAACTCTGTGACCCGGGGCACATTATTTAAACTCTTGGAGCTTGAAAAGGACTATAGTCACAGAAATCATACTGTGACTCTCTAAGCATTATATGAGATCACACTTACTAAAACAAGGTGAGCACACAGTAAATAAATAGTGGATATAGGCAATGTGCTTATCTATCTTCTCCTCCTCATTCTTCTCATTCCTCTGACTCCGCCCTGGAAAATTGATTTGTGGATTACACGCTAGGCATGAACCATTAATGAGGGAAGGTGGGTAGCTATGGCAAGCTTTCCTAAACATTCCTCTTAGATATGCTCTCAATGGGGGCATACCCAGCACCCACACAGCTCTAGGGGAGTCAGGCTCCAAGTTGGGGGCCTCTAGCCAGGTCCTGCTTGGTGCTGGGCCAGGCCTGGAGTGCTCCAAGATAAGGTGGAGATCCCCAAATGCCTATATCTCTGCCTCAAGCAATCCCATAGAGCTAAAGAACCCCAGCAATTAAATTGGGTGTGGGCTGATTATCCTAATCTGTTAATACCAATCAAAGAAATATTTGGAAATTGAAAGATATTCTTGTAATACCATGCATTCCAGCTTTTTCCTAAACATATGTATCTCCATTATCTCTTTTGGTCTTTACAACAAACCTATAAGGTTCACTAGGCAGGTACAACTATCTCACCTTTCCAAGGAAAGAAAGAAACTCTATTCAAAAGTGAAGAAAACGTTTTGCTCATGGTTTCACAATTAGTAAGTGATGGAGTTGAAGCCACCCACAGGTTTCTTCTTTATAGTGACCTACTGAATCAAGGACGACTCAGCTTCCACATCCTTCCATGCCCCTGGGGATCAGTGGTATTATTTATTTTAGTGGTTGGTCATACGCCCCATGACTTAACCCAATCTTTCTCACTGCTGAGTGCATTTACTAGTAGCCATGAGATTATTACAGAAACATGAGGAGAAAAAAGGAGAAGTAGTTACAACCCTTTTCATTCATGCTTCAGACAAATATTTGGTACAAATGACACACGCTCAACTCTGTAATAGTTTGTGCTAGTTTTTCCCGAACTGTTCAGAAGAAGGAAGGGTCCAACATCTAAGTCTGCAACTTCTCTGGCACTTCCCCAAAGCCAATATCCTGGCTCTCACAATATATACTAGAAGAGAATTGTAGTAACATATTATCTCAACTAAAATTATAACAGAAATTACTTTGATGAGTCAGAAGGCATTTCCATTAAGAAAAAAAATTTAAATATGGAAAAGTATAAAAATGAAAGAACCCATAATTCCACAATGTGTGTGTGTCTACACTTCTCTCTCTCTCACTCTCTCTCTCTCTCTCTCTCTCTCTCTCTCTCTCTCTCTCTCTCTCTCTCTTTTTGTGCTTATAAAAGTCATGGCCCTGAAGCAACTGGTAAAGCTGTGTTGGGCTTCGGCTCCCATTCCTGATCACTGAGCTCCAGGGGTGCAGGCATCTCCATTCACACTGGAAAGCAGAGAACGAACCAGGAGAGGAATGACTCATCTGTACACTCACGGTGCCTACTCCCGTGGCAGGAGGAGAACTGTGCCAAGAATGTTCGTTCCAAGGAGGAAAATGCCCGCTGTGCACATAGACTGACCTAGCTTAGAGAATTAATATTCGTGTTATATGAGAGTTATAGGATGTGTTTGAGTGGCCTATATGTGTGTGTGGGAGAGAGAGAGTAAGAAAAACCAGAAGGAATCCTCAATTTCCACCTCTTACTGGCAAGAATAATTTAGTACTCACCAAACTTACATAATCATCAAACTGAAGGAAGGAATATGTGGCTTAGCCCCACAAAGGGACACTTGGCAATGTCTGGAGACATTTTTGGTTGTCTCAACTGGAGAGAGGTGCTACTGGCATCTGGTGAGTAGAGGCTAGGATGCTGCTCACGGAGGACAGGACGGCCCTGCCCCCTGCTGCAACAAAGGATCATTCAGCCCAGAATATCAATATCAAGAGTGTTGAGATTAAGAAACCCTGATCTACAAGAAAATGAAGATGCACTCTTCATATGAATGAGGAAAGGAGAGCAGGGACCAGATGACAGGACAACAAGGCCAGGAACCATGGGAAGACCCTCTAGAAAAGAGTCCGTTTAAAAAGAGTGTTGGAATTATATTGTATGTATTATTAGTGATTTTTTTTATGATTCAACATTGTAGTGAAGTGTTTCCCTATATCATAAAATATTTTTTGAAAGTATGGCTTTTAGTGGTTTAATATCTTTACATATGCCTGTACCACATCTTTTTGACAGTTTTTTTAATTTTTTACAGCCCGAGTATTTCTAATCACCTCTTGGTGTCAGTAATAGAGTGATGACATTTTGAGTAAACAGATCTTTGTAAACGTCAGATTGTTTCCTTAAATTCTTAAACATAAAATTTTTAAATGAAAAGAGGTGCATATTTTATGTCTTTTCCTACATATTCTCGAGTGGCTTCCAGAAAACATCCTCAATTTACACTTCCATCAGAAGAAAGAACCTGGAGGTTTTTTCAGCCTTTATGCTAGAGGCTCACTTCCATAAGAGATATTCCTCCCTGATTCTTCTCACTCCTTCTTTCAAGGGACAGGTCTATTTATAAGCAACATACTACTCTGGGTGTCTCCACCTTCCAGATCTCAATTCCCTCTTTTATAAAATTCTTGGAATTAGTTGGAAGTTGAGAAAGCCATCATCTCCCTACTCATATCCTAGAAATGTGGATATTTTAGTTTTACTTTAATGTCCAGTGATTCCATTTGAAAAGAAAAATGATGAATTGGTAAGCATCTAATACACCACCTTCGCCTCCAGATCTCAAAATGTGAAAAGTCAGATCTGGAGAGAGGATGAGATTGGTAATCTTCCAAAGTAAGGGGAATATTCAAGCTCCAATCCAAATCCTTTATGCTTGGTCCAGTGTCATTTCTGCTGAGTCCAGCTTTCCAAAAATAATTTAAAAAAAAAAGATACCACAACATGTGACAGTTTTACAGGTAAGGAACTGGTCTCAGAGGAATTAAGCATCTCACTCACAATAACTGGTAAGTGGCAGAGCTGGAGTCCACCTAGGTCCACCTGATTTTGCTGGTTGGCATGGGCAACTGGTTAGACCTTTGATGACCCACAAAGTGACTACTCTATGGTCACTTATCTGTAGAAAAGCCTCCAAGGAAAAGATAACATTCTCTTTCATATTCACATAGACTATAATATATACTGAGTTAAATCTGTATTAATTAGCAGAGACCTTTTATAACAAGGTAATTTATATGTGCTTCCAATGGTGCTGTGGCTAAGGAAATTTTTATATTTCTATGGGGTTCACATTATGTTTCTATGTTTCTACTTGCTAATTCTGTGATCAAGGGATCCTGACTGTCAGGCAGTGAGAAGGCCCTATAGATGGAAGATTTGATATATGATCATCCAAACTATAGACAACACCTAGAACCCTATATTGTTATGTCTGGAAGGAACCCTCAGCAGAGACTTCTAATTATTCTACAATATCCATTCTCCTCTTTTCTCATGGTGAGGAAAATTCCAGTTGTTTGCTGACATTGTAGCAATTAAGCATAGAAACCATATTCCCCAGGCCATTTTGCATCTAGGTGAGGCCATATGACAACATTCTAGCCAACGGATATGAGTTGAAATGCTATGTACAGCTTTCAGCTCGTACATTTGATTATTAGAGGTGGTATGTTCTTGGCTCTTGATACTTTCCTGCTTTCTGGAAAAACAAAAGGATTCTGGGTCTTTGAGGATTTCTTAGAGTAGCCCATCTCAAGACCTGTGGAGAAAAACATTTCTACCCTATTTAAGTCATTGTTTCATACAACTAATTTAGTCTTCATACAGATGCTGAAGACCATTTTTATTTAACACTCCTATATCACAGGACAATTATATATCAGAGAGTGCCAAAGAGTACACAAAATCACACAGCAATTTAGCATGAGAACTGGTCTTTAACCCAAGGCTTCTAACTATTTACCCTTCCATACCATGCATTGTACTCAGCTAGCTCATCCAATTACAGAGTCTGTAAAAATACATTCCAAAAGTTATGGTGCATAAATGAATTATTCTTCTTTGTAGTTCAGAGATAAGAATCTTCATTTGCTCATATAATTGGTGTTTTAAACTGCATCCTTAAAATCTCAATGACTTGTTTAAATTACCTGGGATACAATAGCAGCTTACTTGAGCAAGAGACAGCCACAAAATAAACTTATCAATGGCCTCTTGCTAGAGGCACCAAAACAATGAAATGTCATCCTGATTTGCTTCTTCCCTGCCCTTTAATATCCAGATAATGTTGGCTCAAATCATTAACTTCACATCTGTGGAAAACCAAAGCCTGTAAGATTTCTGCAAATTTTGGGGCAGGGAGTGGGGGTCATTCTGATGTTTGCAAATCTAGATATCTGATTCTGTGAGTGCCGTTTATTCCACACTGCTACAAACCAGGCAAGAAATCCAGCCCTTCCTCAACTTCTATACATACGTACACACACACATACACACACACACACACACACACACACACACAGCATCTCACACATAGAGCTAAATATAATACACTTACTTGAAGATTTACATAGGAGATAGGAAAGAGATTATATACCAACAACTTCGAATTGAACTTGCAAAACTTTCCTTTGCTCACACTGTTGCAAGGGAATTTCCATTGATGCTTTTCCCGGGGTCACCATGAGGCCATAGAGGCACCCCCTCCACAGACCATATGAAGAGCAGAACCCTGGTTTAATTGCAGCCCCAACTCAGCCCCTCAGCCAGCCAGCTTGAGTAGTGGCAGCCTGCAGAACCTGCATATGGTGGCTCTGGCTTTCCCTCGAGTAGCCCTCTGTCACAGACCATCCCTTCAGTCTCTGCTCCCTGCTCTCCCTGATATGCTCTGATCTCTCCTCTTCTCCTCTTATATTCTCAGGCTGGACCACAACTGCTAACTTCTCACTTTTTCTTTTGCTTAAGTTCGTGCCAAGCCCCTTGGGGTCTTACTTGCCACTCTGCTTGACTTGACATATGACCTTTCCAAATAAGAAGGATTTCTTCATAGACAAATTTTGGTACCAATTATTAAGATAATTTAAAAGTTCACTAGGTTAGAAAGAGAAAATACATAGAACCTCCATTCAGTTTCTTTCACAGAGGGAGATACACGAAGACACCTCCCTAACAAGCTGAGGGCTGGGGCCATCCTTTGGGGTGGAAAGAATCATAAGGTCCCGTCCAATGCCTCATGCAGTAGTTGTCTCTCTTTGATCTAGCTCCAACAAGGCACTAACCAGCCCCTGCCCAATGGACAGTCATTCTTCCCCAAGGTAGTTCTGACCCACTGCACCTATCATTACTGGTTGGGGGGTAAGTGATACTTTTTATGGCTCCAATAGCACAGGTTCAAGTGTATTAACACAGAATTTGAAGATTCTTTATATTTTGGAAGCTACCTAAACCTCTAGTCTCCTCTTCCTCCTCTGTCCTCTACATAATCTACTTTTCATGCCTCTGAACTTCATATATGTCATTTTTCCTGCCTGGAATTCTCTTTGTCACCTTCTAAGCCTTGGAAAGTTCTGTTAATCCTTAAATCCCATAGCACCTTCCCCAGGCACAATAGTTCATTTGCTCCTTTTTTTCCCCTGGAGCTATCCTCTATACCTTTATTATATAGCATAGATCAGCCCACACTGGAAGGCTGTGTTAAACCCTATATCTTCCCCTGCTCCCTAGGAGAAACTCATGATCCGTTTCTCCAGCTCTAAGCGCAAGGCTTAGGGCATAGTGCATAATATACATTGGTCTCAATTATTATACAAGTGTAACCCCTCTTCTCCATGACAGCCATTCAAACCCATGAAGAGAATGATCTTGCCCATCCTTAGTTATCTCTTTTCTTGTTAGACCCTTAGGGTCACTCAATCCTTACACAGCATGGACCCCAGGCCCCTCTCTGTCCTTGTCCTCCTCTTTTGGATATGGTCCCACTCTAGCTGCTGAGACTCAGTGTCATACTCTAGGGAGACTACTGCAGGTTCTCAAGAGCCTTCACGTGAAAGAGGTCATTGTTCTCATGAAATTATCTAGGACTGCAGTCCCCTACCAGAGCAGGAATAGGCCCCTTGGATCAGGCAGGTCCAGGCCACTAGGACTATCTCAACAAAAGATGGGACCTTGGGGTATACTTGCCACATACCTGGCCTCCTTCAAAGTCCTCACAGCTCTGAGCAATGTCCTGCGCACCCTTCTTGTACAACTACCAACTTCCAGATTCTCTTCTGCATAGGTAGAAAGATATTTAAGTTTTTCTCATAAAATTTTATCATCTCACACATACCATTTTGTAAACTGTAGGCTAGTAAAAATACATCTAACATAGAGATGCTTAACAGTCCATAGAGTCTCATGGACTGGCCTTAGGAAAATTGAGAAGCCTTCTGATATTGCAAGTTAAAATTTGCATGTACCTGAATATATGGACTTTTCTAGAGAGAAGATCTATGGTTCTTGGTCTCAAAAGGGTCCATAAGCTAAAAATTACTAAGAACAATCTACTATCATTTTTCAGCTATATGCAGCCTCTTTGAATTGGACTTTGTCTCAAAAGACTTCAGTTCAAGCTGCATCTTTGTCGCATATTATATGAGTAACCTTTGTAAATTCACTCAAATCTGCATGACTGGAGAAGACAATTCTTGCCCTGCCTAAGTATACATAAGTGTCTTATTTTACAAGTGAAGAATTTGACTTAATATAACTTAATCAAAAAAATGACCTTCAAAAAAATGACCTTCTCTTCACCCAAGACCTAATGGAGACAGGTGAGGTCTTAGAAACAGAGGCATCTCCTGGAATTTCCTTGAATTCTTTTCCCATTTTCCTATGTCCCACCAGAGGGATAATGAAAAGCTCCAGATTTTCAAAGAGGCATTTAATGATGTGAAATAGTTTGATTGAATCACACCCACAATGCTATACAATGCTGGACTTATTGGTTGAGAGATCAAGTCAAACTTTCTCAAAAAAAAAAAAAAAGAGCAATCAAAGTGAAAAATCTCCGTCTGCATTTTTTGTTTCTTCTTCTACACGATGAGTTATGTCTGCCAAAGTGCTAGGCAAAGACATGGGGTGAGCCCTGAGCTACAAGAATGCATCTGCTGAGACATGTAACCAGGAAGAGAGAAAAAATATGACTCTCAAAACAAAGCCTCACTCAGTGGCAAAGCTCTAGCCTCACAGCCTGATCTTTTATAAACAATCCTAGTTGTCCCAAGATGATGCTTTACCTATCTACTTTATGACTGCACTAGGTAGACTATAGGATTTGACTGATGTAGCATAGACCCAATGTCTTTGTTATTTCTCTTTCCAGGGTTGAGATAGTACCTCCATAATAATCAGGGATCCAGATTCTATTTTGCTGCTCTTTCATCCTTAACATGTAGTTTCCACCTTGTCGCCAAGATGATTGCTCCTGCTCCCACTCTCACATTTGCATTCCAATTAGCAGGGTATGCCTTCTCCTATAAAATGGTCAACTTGAAAGTAGTACATGCCTCTAAGTTCCAGTTCAAAATGATTTTTAGTTTCTTTTGTATTATTATCTCTTTGGACCCATGGATTATTTAGCAGTGTGTTGTTTAATTCTCAAATATTCAAGAATTATCATTTTGTTACCATTTTTTTAACTTGGTCCTGGTATTGTCGAATAATACATTCTGATGATTTTGGTCCTTTTAAATTTACCAAGAATTGTTTCATGGTTCAGCATACAGTCTGTCTTGGTGAATGTCCCATGGGCTCTTGAAAAGACTGTGAATTTTGCTATTGTAGGTAGAATGTTCTATAAATATCAATTAGGTCAATTTGGTTGATGTTGTTCAATTCTTCGATATCTTTAGCGATTTTCTATTTATTTTTATGTCAATTATAAGACAAGGAATATTGAAAACATCAAGTATTATTGCAGATTTGTCTAATTCTTTGTTTAGCTCTGTCCATTTTTGAGTCATTTATTTTAAAACTGTTAATTGGGTTTAAGATTATTGTCTTCTTGATGAATTACTCTCATTTTCTTATAAAATGTCCCTCTTTAGTGCTAGTGATATCTCATTTTTAACTCTACTTCATCTGATATTAATATGTCTAGTTTTTCTTATGATTAGTATGTGCATGTAGTATGATTAATATCTTTTTTTAATACTTTTAACTTGAGTCTTTATATTTAAAGTGTTTCTTTATAGGCAGTACATTGTTGGTCTTGCATTTTTATACAGTCTGACAATGTTTGCTTTTTAATAAGAATGTTTATCATTTATACTTAATATAATTAATAATATAATTGGGTTTAAATTTACTTTTTTTATTTGTTTTAATTTGTCTCAAATGTTCTTTGTTCTTCCTTTTCTCTTTTCCTGTCTTCTTTTGAATTATATATTTTTTTATCATTCTATTTTAACTTCATTATTCGCTTATAAGCTATACTTCTTTGTTCACTAGAGTTCACAATATACATCTCTAACTTATCACAATCTATTAATTAATATTCAATTAACATTATACCACTTCACATCTAAATTAAAACCTTGCAGGAGTATACTTTCTTTCACCTCCTCGTGTACTTTTATCATAAAATTTATGCTATTTTATCATAAAATTTATTTTTACATAAGTAAAATCCACAATATATTGGTAGGATTTTTGCTTTCATTAATCAATTGTTTTAATAATTTACAAGTATTTAATTGTAAATTTAATAAACTTACAATTAAAAATTACTTATATTTTATATTATTTGTATTCATCATTATATTATTTACCACTTCTATAGCTTTTTATCTCTTTCTATAGGTATAAATTTTCATCAGTTATTATTCTTCTACCTGAAGAACTTTTTAACATTTTTTGTATTCCACGTCTGCTAGCCAAAAGTTCTCTTGATTTTTTTTCTGAAAATGTCTTTGTTTTACCTCAATTGTGGAGAATATTTTCATCAGATATAGAAATCTAAATTTATAGTTTCTTTTTGTTCCTTTTAGCACTTTCAAGGTATTTTTGGATTCTTCTGGCATGCAGTTTCTGAAGAGAAATTGGATTTATATATTTTTTTCATCAAAATATAATTTCTTTGGCTATTTTAAAGATTTTTCTCTTCATCTCTGTTTTCAGAAATTTAATTAATATGTTTCTTTGTGTGATTTTCTTGTGTTTTTTCCAACTTGAGATTTTTTTGAGCATCTTAGATATGAGAATTGATGTTTTTATCAAATTTGTAAAAGCCTTAACCATTATTCTTCAAATGCTTATGTACATATAGAAATTTAATATATGACAAATGTGTTTTTTAAGTCAGTGGCAAAAAATAAATTCTGTGAAATAAATTATTTGGAATAATTGGCTGTCTATTTTTTTCCTCTACCTCACTCCATTCACAAAATTAAATGTTTTTATATCAACAATCTCATGTAAAGAATAGATATATAAAAGTTTCAATGAAAATAAAAGGATTGTTTAGAAACTTAATGTAATATATTTAAGTTATTGCTCTAGCAAACCTTGTACATATTTACACAAAAATTACTGGCCCTGCTAAAAATTAACTACTGGTCAACTAGGTAGGCATCCTTCTCCCATCCCCAAATCAGATCTGCCATATTTGATTTTAAAGTTTATGGCAACCACGTTCAAAATATGTTCTTTGAAAAAAATTATGACATTCATTTACTTTTTCTGAAAATATTCCTGTGTATTAAGTTCAGCTGAAACAAACAGTAAAACAGAAACAATGATATTTTAAACAAAACAGAAATTTATTTCTCTTTTATGTTCATATTTACATAAAGGTTTATACATTCAAGGTTTATACAGGGTCTTGAATAGCCAGATTCCATTCCTTTTACTGTTCTACTATTTTCAACATATAGCTTCTAGCTTAAGATCCAAACTCCAAATGTATTATCCATTTACCTTTTTTATTTTAGTCATTCAGGAAGAGAAATAAGGAGAAAGTCATGTTCCTTCCTTTAAGAATATTTCTTGAAATAACATAAATTCTAATTCCATTTACATCCCATTGGTCAGAATTTCATTACATGGCCACATCAAATTATAAAGACGTCTGAGACATGAGGTTTGGATCTGGGTTCCTGTTTCCAGGTAACTTTTAGGTGTTGCATTATTGAAGGAGAAGGGAGGACAGATATTAGGGGACAATTAGCTTTGCTGCACTGATCACTCTTTCCTTCAACAAAACTGCCCTATATATATATATCTATATATAAGGCACTAGTGGCAGACTCTAAGATGTAGGCTGAACAAACACACAGTCCCTCCTATGTGAATTTACAGTCTAGTGAATACATAAAAGTTGAGTTACTAAGAACATATATCTTTCTATACCCTTCCAATAGCCTATGTTCAACCACATCTGTTTGTAATGATATTCTATTGGTTCAATTTCTACAAAACATCAATACCATTATTAAGCCTCACCTAGAACTCAGCAACACATGAGAAAATATGAGAGATCCTTGAGTGTTAGAAAAAAACTTCAGAGATCACTTCATCCTTAGTGGTTAAGAAAACTGAGGTCCAGAGAAAAAGGGACTTACCCAAGGCCCCTCCTTCAATTTCTTTGTTGGCAAGGCCTCAGATCTCTATCTGCAATTACTGCAGAGTCTATCAGGACTCTAAAATTCAAAAAATAAAAGCTGAGCTTCCCTCAGGATTCCCCTGCTGTGTATGAGTCATAGGGAAAAACCCCTGGGGACAGCCAACAGCTAATGTTGCTATTGTAAGAATGTAGCTTGCTAGGCACCTGAATTTCTCACCATTAAATAGGAACTCATCCCACCCACACTGCTGAAATGCCTTTTGAACCAGTCTCTGTGCCTGGAAAGAAATCAGTTAGTTGAACATGCTGGATTTAATTCCCTACTCCAATGCTTATTAGCTGTGTGTCCTTGATCATATTGCTTAACCCCACTGAGTTTTAAATTTCTTATCTCTGACTTGAGGGTGATCATTCCTGTACTGCAGCACTAAAAGGATCCAGTAAAATACCTTAGATAATGTTCTTTCCACCCACTTAGATTCCTGTATCATTACTTCCAGACAGAACATACTTTACCAAAATTATTTTGGATGACTCAGCTACTTCAATGGCTCCCAGTTACTTACACTAGAAAATCCAGGTGTCCTGGCAAGACTTTTAAGGTCTCCCCTTTTTTAAAAAGGGAAGCTTTGGCAAATCAAAGATACAGATAAAACATAAGTCAACTGGCCCCTATGCTAATTATTTCTAAACAAATAACTACAGTAAATATTTATAAATAGTATTGAACAAATAACTATAGTAAAAAGAAGAAAGTTCTTCAAAAGATATTAATGTAGAGTACTGGAAGAAGAGGCTCATTTGTTATAATGATGCTTCTATCTTCTTAGTCATTTACTTGCAGGGATTGGAAAGCAGTCATCTCTAGGTGGCAGAGTCATGGGTAGTTCTTAATAATTTTATTGGTTAGTTTCCAATTTTTCAACAGCAAAATATTTTTTCTTTGTGTAATAAAAGCAAAATGATGATGCTAGTTAATGTTGTTCCTTTAACTGAAGATTAGACAGATGAATAAAGTGATGAAGGGGAAAGCTTGTGAACAAAGTCAGATACTTGAAGACTTAATGACAATACAACCCAATTGGTCCTAGGGGTCATAAGCATGTCACATGCATGATAGTTTATTCTCTTTCAAGTCACATGCTCATTTTCCAGTTTCTGAGACTCTAAGACTACATCTTGAGGCAGGACTTGCAATTAAAAGGCATTCCTCAGCTCTAAGATAAGTAGCCAACAAGAGATTAATAGCTAAATATATAACAAAATTATGCAAATCTATAAGAAACAGACAGCTGCCCTAACAGAAATATGGTAACAGGATATAAACATCAATTTACAGGAAAGGAAACTTAAAAAGCTAACAAGCTTATGAAGAGATGCTGAAAATCAGAAGCAATTAGAGAAATGCAAATGATATTTTGGACTTAGAAAAAATTATGAACATTTCACCCTATATATAGTTTTTATAGCAAAAACTATAAAACGGTACCAAAACACTTCGTTGGCGAGGATGTTAAGAAATCAGATCCCTTATACATTGTTGGAGATGTAAAATGGTGTAACTGCTATAGAAAACAGTATGGAAGTTCCTCAAAAAATTGAAAATAGAACTATCAAATGAGCCAGTAATCTCACTTCTGGGTATATATCCAAAAGAACTGAAATCAGAACCTTGAAGAAATATCTGCACACCCATGTTCAGTGCAGGATTATTCACAATAGCCAAGATACAAAGACAACATCAGTGGATGAATGGTTTTAAAAAAATGTTGTATATACATACAACTAAATATTATTCAACCTTAAAAAGGTAGAAAACTCTGCCATATGTGACGACATGGATGAACACAGAGCACATTTTACTAAGTGAAATAAGCCAGTCACAGAAGGACAAATGCTGTATAATTCTAGTTATATGAGGTATCTAAGTAGTCAACTCATAGAAACAGAGAGTAGAATGATGGTTGCCAGGGATCTGGGAGAGAAGGAATGGGGAGTTTTTCAATGAGGATAAAGTTTCAGCAATGCAAGATGAATACTGTAT